>JACEGR010006532.1:0-59617 GCA_014170235.1 Listronotus bonariensis | reverse complement strand
CTGCTGATATATATATGTACATATTTAAGACTTTTGTTTATAAAGAATGTAAACTAATTTCTTTTGTTACCAAAAGTTAACAATTGTTTATTCTGTTGTTTCTTACTTAAAGTGGGTATATAATATTTTTAATATTATATATATATATATATATATATATATATATATATATATATATATATATATATATATATATATATATATATATATATATATTGACTTGGTTCAAGCACAAAAAGTGATGGTTCAGTGATTTAATGAACGTTTTCAGTTTGGAAGCTTGTTACTTAAGTTTTTGAAAAAGTCACTATTAGGTGATGTAAAATGCACACTTAGATAAAAATGTTCAAAAATTACAATTATCAGGAGCAGAAGCTTCGAAGTAGTCCTTCAAATTTAAACAAAGACTTTTCCAGGAAAGGTGTTAATTTTTCATAAGAAGTGCTATTCCAAACTACTCCCTTGGATTGCCCAACACCATAGATAACCCACATTTAGATCCGCAGTGGCAAGAAGCATTTTTCGGATTTTTAGGACCTCGCGCAGTAAAAAAATCGAAGGTGGACAAACATGCGCATGGATGAATACAACACCGGCACTTCGTGCCCTTCGTCCGCGTTCTGATCATGACGCTCATTAGCTACATAGAGAAGGCGTCGTAAATTTTTTCCAAAAAGCGGATAGCCTGTTTGGCGATTTCACCCTCGATTTACTTGCGCACAAACCCATTTTTTCGCCTATTAAATGTAACTTTTGTTTCGCGCAGGTAATAACCTTGGCAATCCATCGAGATCAGTGCGCAATACTTATGGTGCAACTAAGTATCGTAGGGACTTCGAAAAATTTCGGTTAAAATAAAAGAGCTTTATTTCTAGAAAATGATAAACCACTATATCAATCCTCCTGAGTGAAGTCGTACGCAGATCAACTCTCCGCGAAGCCTCTTTTTATTACCACGAAGTTTCCTATCCCGGATACACGATTTTCTCTTGTTTTTCCACACTTATTTACTTTGAAGAATTCCCACCCCACACCTTACTGGCTTAAAATAACAGAATTGACTTAAAAGTCGATCCCTTCTTTTACCTGCTGTGTGCAATTGCAGGGTTTATTGCTACCGATCGATTAGGGCGCGCTCATCTTAAGGCCTGAAACGTTTATCAGGAAGACGTTATTTTGAAGACAACAAAAAATCATCTATTTTTTATAAAATTTCGCTTTCTTTTTATACTTTGCTGCAAAATTAAAAGCAATTTGTTAAGTTTCGAATTTGGAAAAAGTTTTCAAATAAAAATGTCCCAGCTAGTTCTGTCTGACTCAGGTCTCAATTTAAGAAATTTCCATATGGTCTTGTACTACATACATTTATATAGTACAGCTTATTATTGTAATTGTTAATTATATCTATAGGGTAATAGGCTCTTAGCCTTGTACACCTAAGGTAGCAAATTTTCGGTGTAGATAAATTGGATTTTATTCCTTTTCTTTAAATGTTCTGGAAATTGCAAATTGCAAATATTTTTGTAATATTGCGAAAATTTGCATTTTTGTGGAAATGCCCGCGAAATATTTAAAACGCCGCATAGTCCGATGACGTAGTTGGAGTGTGCTTACCTCACAAAAGATACAAGCTATGACATCTCTTTTCTATTGCTTGTTCTTTAGTAAAGTTGATTTAACTCGCAAATTGTGGAATAAATTTTAATCAAATTTAAAAATTATTTACAAAAAGCTGTAGAAAATTTTGTTAAAAATTTATATTTCCCGGGTTGGTGACTTATATAACTATTAATTAAAATAGTTTTTTACTATTCTAAAATTTTGGCTAATAGCCTATTCTCTTTGCGGACCGCGACGACTACGGTATTCAAAAAAGGCCCCCAATGAAAGTAGTTGCTGACCCCTGATTTAAAATTTTAATTATTTTGATTTTAAAACGAAAGTATAAAATAGTATTTGGTATTTTCTTGTCAAAAGATGCTTTCACAACATCATCTTTAGTTATTCCTTCGCACAAAATTTGGTTTATGTATATTTGATGGTTGCTCAGATAATCTGTATTTCAACTATATGCAATTTAAAATAATAGGTTTTAGTTTTTTTTTAATTAAAAAAAAAAACAAATGTTTTCTCAGTAAACATAAAAAATTTAAAACTTATATTTGGCAGTTTACATTGTCACATAAAAAGCAAACTTTGATATAAAAATCAGCCAAATCGGGTAAAAGGCCAATTTTTCATGCTTACCTGGCTACGGCCTTTTAGTTTCTTTTACGTCAAATTTAAGGAAAATATATTTGTTATTTTTTTATCAAAGTTTGCTTTTAAAGAAATTTAAGTAATTTTTTAAGTTTTTGGCAAGAATTACTGATTTTTATACTGGGTGTAATGTAATTAACGGCTAAAAATACAGACTATAGTTCCTTTACTTATTTTAGAAAGATAAGTTCATATGAATATTTGTCCTAAGCCTTCTAACTTTTTAGCTACAAAGTGTTAAAAATCGTTGTTTTATTATAACTTCAAAACTGAAATTTTCATGAAATTTGACATCAACTATCTAAACATCAATATGATTTTTTATTGTAAAAGATTTTTAATTATTTCTACCAGTGGCGTCCAAACAAAATGTATACTGGAGATTTTGTTAAAAATATATAGTACGGCATTGCATTTTTTCAAAAATAACAATATTTTTTAAATTTTCATTTATTTTTAATAAAAAAAAAAGCGTATAGGCATTTGTGGAACGACGAAATTATTTTGAACTAGATGCGGGTGTCCTATTCTTACTCTTTTTACGCGATACCGGTGCATCGGAGGAAAAAAAGTTTGGAGTCAAAATTTTTTTGTTTACCAGTGTTATTTTTACAATTTGAATAAGTGATAAAACAAGAAAGTTTACTATAAACTACTTGTTACTCATTTGTTAATATTAAAAAACCCTATACCCTAAAAAGAAAAGAAAAACAAAAAGAAAATCAAAAATAAATCTTTTATAACCATTTAACCAATATTTAAAGTATGTTTTAAAAGGGAAGGTAGCGTAGATTTGAAAAGTCATTTTATAACGACTGATACTTCTGTAAATTACAGTTTTTCCCTCATATTAGCGAGCTACGAGCGTCAGCAGCCCAAATTTTGCATAAGAGAAAACTATCTCTATTTTAAAACTTGGAACAAAATATTATTTAAAAAAATTGTTAAGTTATGTATCAAAAAATGAAATAAATTATATCAAACATATTTTTATTGACCAAGCAGATATAGTTAAAATATTAAAATTAATTATTTTTACTCAACACTACTTTAAAAATGTGATATATTTTATGACATTTAAAATATTAATCACAAAAAATCATTTCGTAAACGCGTCTTAAAGTAGAATCTGTAAAAACTAAAATTAAAAAGAATATTCATTTATCGAAATTAAAAATTTTGTATTACTTAGTACTAGCACATTATTATAGTTTACTAGATTTTAGACAAGTTATTTGTTGGTACCGTTGACTTCACCGCAGGAGTGGCGACTGCCGCTCCTTTTGCTGACTATCTAACACTATTTTACTGCTACAAATAAAATTCATTCAGTATAAAATTGGTATTAATAGCATAGCGCTACCTTTCCTACTATTTAATTTATAGATAGTTCTATGTATTTATAAGTAGATTATCCATGTAGTTATGTAATACCCTTTTAGCACATAGAATAATCTTTATTAAAAACTATAAAATCTACGAAGACCTCTGGGACTCCCCGAATGGGGTGGCGTGATAACATCAAAGTGGACCTAGGTGCCAGTGGAATATAATACGACTCGGCATTAATGAAAGATCGACAACAATGAAGGCGAATAGTACAGTCGGCCAAGACAGAGCCGTACTAAGGGGGGCGCAATGGGAACTAAGTCTCCTTGTGTTTACTTACCTAGGTTGTCGCCTTTTTGCCCCCCCTCCCCACCCCCCAAAATCACTTTTTGCGTTCGGCTCTGGACCAAGACCCTTTCCGGGTCGTGGGGCCACGGAGTAAGTAAGTTGGTAAACATACCTTGTAGAAAATGGTAAAAAACTGTGTTAACTTTGGAACTTTGAGCCATTTTATTTATTTAAACTTAAAATTGGGATCACTGACAATCTATGCAAGTTTTATTCTTATTAAAAGTGGACATTTATTTTTATCTTATAAAGCCACATTTTTTTCATTTATTTTGACTTTATTATATTACTGTACAAAATAAAAGCAGCTACCTCAGCCTACAGTTTTCAGTTCTTACCTAAGTTTAATTTGTTTTTTAACTTATTAATAATTTGCTGTAGTTTCTGCATATTACGGATTCAAATTTTGTATATTTATTTAAATTATTAACTTTATTGATGTAGCCTCTTTTTAAGCAGTAATGAGACTAATACAAAGTGGTCATTTAATTTTTGAGGGAAGTAAAGGAAGCATAAAGTAAGTACATACTTTTATATTAAATGGAGTGATACTTATCAAGCCAAGAGTAAATGATGTTGGTTTTTATATTTTATTTTAAGTACATATTTACATTAATTAAATTACCCCCTTTTAAAGTTTAAGTCATTTTATAAATTGGAAAATTAATAATATAGCAACCGTATATGGTTTTACTTGAATCTAGTTTTAAAAATTTAAGACTAGGTATTTATTTAAAAAAATAAGCCCTTTTAAATATACTGTGTACCCGTGATAGCTGGTTTGTGCTTAGCCCTTAACCAAAAAGGTAGGTTTTCTGGAACGTAATCACAGACGATCCGTCAATTTAAGCACTCGTTTTTTTACCATAGCTGGACAACCAGAACTTCCTTTTTTTAATAGTGTATACGGATCAGTTTTAATATTTTTTTTATTTGCATTTACTACATTTTAAATATTTTTTTACAAAACAGCAAAATTGGTAGATTTATTTTTATTTTCATATTTTTTTATATGCTACAAAAAGCATTTATAGACATAAAAGAAAAACTTCAGCATGCCGTTTTTAATAAAAGAACGCAAATTTAAACCATTTTAAACAAAACAGAAAAATATTTTATTAAAAATATGGTTTATAAGAGTTTCTGTGCTGGTGTGTTGTAAAGTAAGTGTATTCTTAGGAACTAAAGGGCCTTTTTAATTATTGGTAGAGACTTTTACATTATCGCAAATTATTTTAAATTTTTGATTTTATATCTTTTTCTTTGTCCTATTTGTTAACCACGATCTCTGAGTCAGTCTGGTGATCTGATGGTCGACATCTTATTCGATATTGCTACCATCAAAATCCATTTCTTTTGGCCATTTTAGCGAAGTATCGTCATGATGGTAATTCTAATATTTTCCCCTTTTTAAAGGCGTTAGATTACAATTTATAGGCAATTTTTTTATTGTGAAAAGAAGAAAAATTTAAAAAAAGGTACATTTTAAAATTGGTACATAAACACAGACTACCGGTAGATTTGACCGGTTTTGTACTTTAAACTTCAATATTTTACTTGCTTTAAGACATAAACTTCTTACGACCTAAATAATAGCATAAAACCAAGTGTCAGAAAGGTACGTATGGCGTATAGGGTGATTTATTTATCAAGACATTTATTGACACAATACAATACAATATATACTATGCAAATGGGCTATTGACCTAGGTCCTGCTGCCCTGTATTTTTATATAAATAACATAAATATTTAAACATTCCTATGGTAATGGTATAGAGTTTTGATAAAAAGAGCAATAGAAAAAAAAACAAGTTTATAACAGGAGTTAATATATAATGTTTTAGCTCTAATAATGCCCAATGTATTGGGCTTTCAACGAGTTCTGTAGGGGATTCAGCATCAGGATTCTTCATATTAAACATTAACACATACAGGGTGTAATTTAATTGATGGTTGAAACCAGGATATTATTTCTTAGCCCATTTTGGGAAGAAAATTTTATAACAATATATATTCTAAACCTCTTAACTTTTAAGTTACAGGGTGTTAAAGTTTGAAGAAAAAATTGTATCCTTATCATAACTTTAAAACTGTTCGAGATATTTTAATGAAATTCGGCCCGCACCAACTAAGCATCAACAGGATTCTTTTATTAGAAAATATTTTTAAATATTTCTTCCAGTGGCGCCCCTATGGGATAAATACTAGAGATTTTTTAAAAGAAAAAAAATGTGGTACGCCATTGCTTTTTCCAAAAAAAATAATTTCTTAAATCCTTATTTATTCTGCAACAAATTTGATTCTTTGCCTTTTTTCTTTCGATGAGCCATTCTCGCATAAAAAAAAAACTAAAAATAGGACACTAACCTACTAGTTTAAAATACCTTCGCTATACCAAACATGGATCAAAAGCGCTTTTAAGTTTTTACACGAAAACGGTGCATCGGACGAAAAATGATCAAAAAATCAAATTTGTAGCAAAATAAATAGAAATTTTAATAATAATTTTTGGAAAAAGCCATGGCGTACCATATTTTTTTAAACTTTAGCATACATCCTATAAGGATGCCACTGGTAGAAATAATAATAAAATCTTTCACATTAAAAAATGCCTATTGGTGCTGAGTAGGTGCGTGCCAAATTTTATGAAAATATTTCGAACAGTTTTAAACTTAGGATAAGAATACGATTATTTTTCTTAAAATTGTAACACCCTGTAGCTTAAAAGTTAAGAGGTTTAAGACATATGTTAATATGAACTTTTCTTCCTAAAATGGGCTAAGAAATTACATTCTGTATTTTTAGTCATCAATTAAATTACACCCTGTATATTCGGGTCCCTGACCATCAATTTTAAATTCATTACAGAATCCTTTTTTCAGTTTTTTAAGTAGTACTTCTCTGTTGGTGTGTTTTTCTGTATTTGGCTTTCTGATATAATGTAGCTGCTTGCAATTTTGTCATGGACTGTTATTGAGACATGGATTCTACTACTTGTTTTTGTATTATCTATGTCCTGTGAAGGTTTATTCAGAGTCCCAACTTTAGTGTCTAAAACTTCTTTAATTGGATTTAGTGGGCCTTGAGGACATTTTAGAGACCACGCCCCATGCTCTTCTGATCCGCATAGGGCACATTTTGGGGGCTTTTGTGATGAGCAACTTATAGTTCTGTGTTGACCTTCACACTAATTGCACTTCAAAGGTTCTGTATAATTTGCAGGAATATTTTTCACAACGACTACATGGCTGAGGTATTTGTGAAGGAGCATTACAGGGGTAAACTTTATAATGTTTGTATTTAAGAAACAACACTTGTTTTAGTAGTATTTGTGCAGTGGCGTTGCGTGAGCAAAATGAGGCGTAGGCGAAGTTGTACCCGCGAGTCCCCTTTCGTAATAATCTTGAAAAATAGGGCCTTGCCTTTTTTCGGGGCCCTTTAGGCGTAGTCGAACTCGTATTCGCGAGGCCCCTTTTATCCCCCGGAGAAAAATTTGTCAGAGAGTCGTATTTTTTCTTAAGCCGTTATTTTTTAACCAATCAGAGAGCCGTATTTTTTCTTAAGCCGTTATTTTTAACCAATCAGAGAGCAGTTTACCCTAATAGATGGTTTATTCTGTAATGAATTTAAAATTGATGGTCAGGGACCCGAATATACAGGGTGTAATTTAATTGATGACTAAAAATACAGAATGTAATTTCTTAGCCCATTTTAGGAAGAAAAGTTCATATTAACATATGTCTTAAACCTCTTAACTTTTAAGCTACAGGGTGTTACAATTTTAAGAAAAATAATCGTATTCTTATCCTAAGTTTAAAACTGTTCGAAATATTTTCATAAAATTTGGCACGCACCTACTCAGCACCAATAGGCATTTTTTAATGTGAAAGATTTTATTATTATTTCTACCAGTGGCATCCTTATAGGATGTATGCTAAAGTTTAAAAAAATATGGTACGCCATGGCTTTTTCCAAAAATTATTATTAAAATTTCTATTTATTTTGCTACAAATTTGATTTTTTGATCATTTTTCGTCCGATGCACCGTTTTCGTGTAAAAACTTAAAAGCGCTTTTGATCCATGTTTGGTATAGCGAAGGTATTTTAAACTAGTAGGTTAGTGTCCTATTTTTAGTTTTTTTTTATGCGAGAATGGCTCATCGAAAGAAAAAAGGCAAAGAATCAAATTTGTTGCAGAATAAATAAGGATTTAAGAAATTATTTTTTTTTGGAAAAAGCAATGGCGTACCACATTTTTTTTCTTTTAAAAAATCTCTAGTATTTATCCCATAGGGGCGCCACTGGAAGAAATATTTAAAAATATTTTCTAATAAAAGAATCCTGTTGATGCTTAGTTGGTGCGGGCCGAATTTCATTAAAATATCTCGAACAGTTTTAAAGTTATGATAAGGATACAATTTTTTCTTCAAACTTTAACACCCTGTAACTTAAAAGTTAAGAGGTTTAGAATATATATTGTTATAAAATTTTCTTCCCAAAATGGGCTAAGAAATAATATCCTGGTTTCAACCATCAATTAAATTACACCCTGTATGTGTTAATGTTTAATATGAAGAATCCTGATGCTGAATCCCCTACAGAACTCGTTGAAAGCCCAATACATTGGGCATTATTAGAGCTAAAACATTATATATTAACTCCTGTTATAAACTTGTTTTTTTTCTATTGCTCTTTTTATCAAAACTCTATACCATTACCATAGGAATGTTTAAATATTTATGTTATTTATATAAAAATACAGGGCAGCAGGACCTAGGTCAATAGCCCATTTGCATAGTATATATTGTATTGTATTGTGTCAATAAATGTCTTGATAAATAAATCACCCTATACGCCATACGTACCTTTCTGACACTTGGTTTTATGCTATTATTTAGGTCGTAAGAAGTTTATGTCTTAAAGCAAGTAAAATATTGAAGTTTAAAGTACAAAACCGGTCAAATCTACCGGTAGTCTGTGTTTATGTACCAATTTTAAAATGTACCTTTTTTTAAATTTTTCTTCTTTTCACAATAAAAAAATTGCCTATAAATTGTAATCTAACGCCTTTAAAAAGGGGAAAATATTAGAATTACCATCATGACGATACTTCGCTAAAATGGCCAAAAGAAATGGATTTTGATGGTAGCAATATCGAATAAGATGTCGACCATCAGATCACCAGACTGACTCAGAGATCGTGGTTAACAAATAGGACAAAGAAAAAGATATAAAATCAAAAATTTAAAATAATTTGCGATAATGTAAAAGTCTCTACCAATAATTAAAAAGGCCCTTTAGTTCCTAAGAATACACTTACTTTACAACACACCAGCACAGAAACTCTTATAAACCATATTTTTAATAAAATATTTTTCTGTTTTGTTTAAAATGGTTTAAATTTGCGTTCTTTTATTAAAAACGGCATGCTGAAGTTTTTCTTTTATGTCTATAAATGCTTTTTGTAGCATATAAAAAAATATGAAAATAAAAATAAATCTACCAATTTTGCTGTTTTGTAAAAAAATATTTAAAATGTAGTAAATGCAAATAAAAAAAATATTAAAACTGATCCGTATACACTATTAAAAAAAGGAAGTTCTGGTTGTCCAGCTATGGTAAAAAAAACGAGTGCTTAAATTGACGGATCGTCTGTGATTACGTTCCAGAAAACCTACCTTTTTGGTTAAGGGCTAAGCACAAACCAGCTATCACGGGTACACAGTATATTTAAAAGGGCTTATTTTTTTAAATAAATACCTAGTCTTAAATTTTTAAAACTAGATTCAAGTAAAACCATATACGGTTGCTATATTATTAATTTTCCAATTTATAAAATGACTTAAACTTTAAAAGGGGGTAATTTAATTAATGTAAATATGTACTTAAAATAAAATATAAAAACCAACATCATTTACTCTTGGCTTGATAAGTATCACTCCATTTAATATAAAAGTATGTACTTACTTTATGCTTCCTTTACTTCCCTCAAAAATTAAATGACCACTTTGTATTAGTCTCATTACTGCTTAAAAAGAGGCTACATCAATAAAGTTAATAATTTAAATAAATATACAAAATTTGAATCCGTAATATGCAGAAACTACAGCAAATTATTAATAAGTTAAAAAACAAATTAAACTTAGGTAAGAACTGAAAACTGTAGGCTGAGGTAGCTGCTTTTATTTTGTACAGTAATATAATAAAGTCAAAATAAATGAAAAAAATGTGGCTTTATAAGATAAAAATAAATGTCCACTTTTAATAAGAATAAAACTTGCATAGATTGTCAGTGATCCCAATTTTAAGTTTAAATAAATAAAATGGCTCAAAGTTCCAAAGTTAACACAGTTTTTTACCATTTTCTACAAGGTATGTTTACCAACTTACTTACTCCGTGGCCCCACGACCCGGAAAGGGTCTTGGTCCAGAGCCGAACGCAAAAAGTGATTTTGGGGGGTGGGGAGGGGGGGCAAAAAGGCGACAACCTAGGTAAGTAAACACAAGGAGACTTAGTTCCCATTGCGCCCCCCTTAGTACGGCTCTGTCTTGGCCGACTGTACTATTCGCCTTCATTGTTGTCGATCTTTCATTAATGCCGAGTCGTATTATATTCCACTGGCACCTAGGTCCACTTTGATGTTATCACGCCACCCCATTCGGGGAGTCCCAGAGGTCTTCGTAGATTTTATAGTTTTTAATAAAGATTATTCTATGTGCTAAAAGGGTATTACATAACTACATGGATAATCTACTTATAAATACATAGAACTATCTATAAATTAAATAGTAGGAAAGGTAGCGCTATGCTATTAATACCAATTTTATACTGAATGAATTTTATTTGTAGCAGTAAAATAGTGTTAGATAGTCAGCAAAAGGAGCGGCAGTCGCCACTCCTGCGGTGAAGTCAACGGTACCAACAAATAACTTGTCTAAAATCTAGTAAACTATAATAATGTGCTAGTACTAAGTAATACAAAATTTTTAATTTCGATAAATGAATATTCTTTTTAATTTTAGTTTTTACAGATTCTACTTTAAGACGCGTTTACGAAATGATTTTTTGTGATTAATATTTTAAATGTCATAAAATATATCACATTTTTAAAGTAGTGTTGAGTAAAAATAATTAATTTTAATATTTTAACTATATCTGCTTGGTCAATAAAAATATGTTTGATATAATTTATTTCATTTTTTGATACATAACTTAACAATTTTTTTAAATAATATTTTGTTCCAAGTTTTAAAATAGAGATAGTTTTCTCTTATGCAAAATTTGGGCTGCTGACGCTCGTAGCTCGCTAATATGAGGGAAAAACTGTAATTTACAGAAGTATCAGTCGTTATAAAATGACTTTTCAAATCTACGCTACCTTCCCTTTTAAAACATACTTTAAATATTGGTTAAATGGTTATAAAAGATTTATTTTTGATTTTCTTTTTGTTTTTCTTTTCTTTTTAGGGTATAGGGTTTTTTTAATATTAACAAATGAGTAACAAGTAGTTTATAGTAAACTTTCTTGTTTTATCACTTATTCAAATTGTAAAAATAACACTGGTAAACAAAAAAATTTTGACTCCAAACTTTTTTCCTCCGATGCACCGGTATCGCGTAAAAAAGAGTAAGAATAGGACACCCGCATCTAGTTCAAAATAATTTCGTCGTTCCACAAATGCCTATACGCTTTTTTTTTATTAAAAATAAATGAAAATTTTAAAAAATATTGTTATTTTTGAAAAAATGCAATGCCGTACTATATATTTTTAACAAAATCTCCAGTATACATTTTGTTTGGACGCCACTGGTAGAAATAATTAAAAATCTTTTACAATAAAAAATCATATTGATGTTTAGATAGTTGATGTCAAATTTCATGAAAATTTCAGTTTTGAAGTTATAATAAAACAACGATTTTTAACACTTTGTAGCTAAAAAGTTAGAAGGCTTAGGACAAATATTCATATGAACTTATCTTTCTAAAATAAGTAAAGGAACTATAGTCTGTATTTTTAGCCGTTAATTACATTACACCCAGTATAAAAATCAGTAATTCTTGCCAAAAACTTAAAAAATTACTTAAATTTCTTTAAAAGCAAACTTTGATAAAAAAATAACAAATATATTTTCCTTAAATTTGACGTAAAAGAAACTAAAAGGCCGTAGCCAGGTAAGCATGAAAAATTGGCCTTTTACCCGATTTGGCTGATTTTTATATCAAAGTTTGCTTTTTATGTGACAATGTAAACTGCCAAATATAAGTTTTAAATTTTTTATGTTTACTGAGAAAACATTTGTTTTTTTTTTTAATTAAAAAAAAACTAAAACCTATTATTTTAAATTGCATATAGTTGAAATACAGATTATCTGAGCAACCATCAAATATACATAAACCAAATTTTGTGCGAAGGAATAACTAAAGATGATGTTGTGAAAGCATCTTTTGACAAGAAAATACCAAATACTATTTTATACTTTCGTTTTAAAATCAAAATAATTAAAATTTTAAATCAGGGGTCAGCAACTACTTTCATTGGGGGCCTTTTTTGAATACCGTAGTCGTCGCGGTCCGCAAAGAGAATAGGCTATTAGCCAAAATTTTAGAATAGTAAAAAACTATTTTAATTAATAGTTATATAAGTCACCAACCCGGGAAATATAAATTTTTAACAAAATTTTCTACAGCTTTTTGTAAATAATTTTTAAATTTGATTAAAATTTATTCCACAATTTGCGAGTTAAATCAACTTTACTAAAGAACAAGCAATAGAAAAGAGATGTCATAGCTTGTATCTTTTGTGAGGTAAGCACACTCCAACTACGTCATCGGACTATGCGGCGTTTTAAATATTTCGCGGGCATTTCCACAAAAATGCAAATTTTCGCAATATTACAAAAAATATTTGCAATTTGCAATTTCCAGAACATTTAAAGAAAAGGAATAAAATCCAATTTATCTACACCGAAAATTTGCTACCTTAGGTGTACAAGGCTAAGAGCCTATTACCCTATAGATATAATTAACAATTACAATAATAAGCTGTACTATATAAATGTATGTAGTACAAGACCATATGGAAATTTCTTAAATTGAGACCTGAGTCAGACAGAACTAGCTGGGACATTTTTATTTGAAAACTTTTTCCAAATTCGAAACTTAACAAATTGCTTTTAATTTTGCAGCAAAGTATAAAAAGAAAGCGAAATTTTATAAAAAATAGATGATTTTTTGTTGTCTTCAAAATAACGTCTTCCTGATAAACGTTTCAGGCCTTAAGATGAGCGCGCCCTAATCGATCGGTAGCAATAAACCCTGCAATTGCACACAGCAGGTAAAAGAAGGGATCGACTTTTAAGTCAATTCTGTTATTTTAAGCCAGTAAGGTGTGGGGTGGGAATTCTTCAAAGTAAATAAGTGTGGAAAAACAAGAGAAAATCGTGTATCCGGGATAGGAAACTTCGTGGTAATAAAAAGAGGCTTCGCGGAGAGTTGATCTGCGTACGACTTCACTCAGGAGGATTGATATAGTGGTTTATCATTTTCTAGAAATAAAGCTCTTTTATTTTAACCGAAATTTTTCGAAGTCCCTACGATACTTAGTTGCACCATAAGTATTGCGCACTGATCTCGATGGATTGCCAAGGTTATTACCTGCGCGAAACAAAAGTTACATTTAATAGGCGAAAAAATGGGTTTGTGCGCAAGTAAATCGAGGGTGAAATCGCCAAACAGGCTATCCGCTTTTTGGAAAAAATTTACGACGCCTTCTCTATGTAGCTAATGAGCGTCATGATCAGAACGCGGACGAAGGGCACGAAGTGCCGGTGTTGTATTCATCCATGCGCATGTTTGTCCACCTTCGATTTTTTTACTGCGCGAGGTCCTAAAAATCCGAAAAATGCTTCTTGCCACTGCGGATCTAAATGTGGGTTATCTATGGTGTTGGGCAATCCAAGGGAGTAGTTTGGAATAGCACTTCTTATGAAAAATTAACACCTTTCCTGGAAAAGTCTTTGTTTAAATTTGAAGGACTACTTCGAAGCTTCTGCTCCTGATAATTGTAATTTTTGAACATTTTTATCTAAGTGTGCATTTTACATCACCTAATAGTGACTTTTTCAAAAACTTAAGTAACAAGCTTCCAAACTGAAAACGTTCATTAAATCACTGAACCATCACTTTTTGTGCTTGAACCAAGTCAATATATATATATATATATATATATATATATATATATATATATATATATATATATATATATATATATATATATATATATATATATATATTAAAAAATATTATATACCCACTTTAAGTAAGAAACAACAGAATAAACAATTGTTAACTTTTGGTAACAAAAGAAATTAGTTTACATTCTTTATAAACAAAAGTCTTAAATATGTACATATATATATCAGCAGCACTATATTGCTTCCCCTAAAGACCTCGCACATATCAAACTGCTTCCTTGACTATCTTGCGTCCGTATATCGGACGCAAAAAGTTTTGCTTTATATCTTTTTTAATATTGGAGTAAGATGGACTGCATTTGCATGTTTCTCTCTAAAATTTGTATGAGATTCTATACGGATTAGTAAATAACCTTAAGTGTGACCGAGATGGCTATATTAGCTACCTTCTTGGAATCAGTTTAGTAGATATATGAAAATTGTATATTGAATGGAGTTCGCGATATTGCCGCAAGTAGCGCTGCTAATATACACCGGCGTATATGAAAGTTTTATGTTGAGTATTATTGTATTATTTTGATTCTTTTTACAGAAGCATTTTTTGATGCAAGGCAACACTGTACAACTTAACCAAAAGTATACAGGTGTTATTTTAAGCATTATTATGATTCATTTTAAAATTGTATAAATAAAAGCAAATGGCGCAAAGGTAAAACATAATATGGGCTAGTTAAATTTTTTAAAATAATATAAACACCCAATTCGAGAAAATTAAAAGACATATTTTTGATTTATTTTGTTTAAAGTTAAAAAAAAAACATTTTGCCAACTAAAAACTTATTTTTACAACATAGTCTTCATCACATTTAAAAAAGTTTTTAATGTTACCACAATGAGTAAAAGTAATAAATTGTTCTTATTTATATTAGCCCTATTATTAATTATTTGCTTACAGAAAAGCTTTTCGTTTTTGTTTATCGCCCTGCTGTTAGGAGATTTATTACTTTTTATCGGTATTTTTAGGGCTTCTACTATGAGGAATTAGTCAGTATAATTTTAATTTTTCCAGCTCTTAACACGTATGGCCACAGTTACGCATTCGTATACAGTCTTATTAGAGAAGCCCCGAACTTACCATTTTTTTTCGTTTTTATTATTAGATATTAAAGTGTCTAGGCTGTAGAACCTGCTGCACACAGAGGTTGTCCCGTTTTCCCCCAATCCTGTGGCGTAGCTACTATGGAGCTAGGAGGGGCAGTGCCCCGGGCCCACCAAGTTTAGGGGGCCTCTTGGAGTTAAGAGGGCCCCCAAGCTTAGCAGTAAAAAGAAACTGTGTGAATGCAGGTAAAAGAGGTAAGGACCTTTTTGCCTCGATAAAGAAAATAAATAAGAAGAAAAAAGACATCTATGATAGATGTAGGTGCAAAGAGGTAGAGACCTTTTTTTAGTTTTTACTTTTCTTGGGATAAGGGCCCTATTTTAGTTTTTTGCTCCAAGGCTCCTGCTGACCTAGCTACGCCACTGTCTCTATCTTTAAATATTAAAATCCCGTGTCACCAACCTCTTACCTTACTTAAGCCACCCGTGGTATGTTAGTGTTTAGTCTTTTAGCTTTCGTGGACTGTCAAAAAAACATTACCAATTTATTTTCAGAATCTTTACACTGTGTATTCTTTTTATTTTTTTATCTTTGAAAAATTTTCGAAGGCCAAAAGACCTTATACTAAAGTACCGTAGTGTCTTAAGCGAGGTAAAAAGTAGTTTGTTAATGGGGGACTTAAATATCTGAAGAAAAAGAAAAGACTTTAGTGAGCAGAGGGTTCCATGTCTGGAAGTTCGGGGCCTGTCTAGTAGGACCATATAAGGATACAGATACAGCGTGTCCCAGGATAAATGTTACAAGATTACAAATGGACCAAAAATTTTTTAATTTTAAATTGGCATTTTGAAAAAACTGGTAGCATGTTCAAAAACTAGTAAATGTAAAATATTACTCCAATTTGGATTATACAGCCCTAAACTAAAAATATAAAAAAATGTTTAAAAGTTAGGTACATTTATTTTTAAAAATAGAGCAAAATTTTAAAAGTATTAAAGAAAATTGAATTTTATGTCGAAATTTAAAGTTGAAGCACAAAAGTACAGAAAAATTTATTTATTTCTTTTCTTTATGTATTAAAACTTTAACTTGGCAAAGGGACGAATAATTAAAAAAAAACTTAAATATTTTTTATAAAATTCGCTATCTTGTGTCGAGTATTTAGGTGTTAATGCCTCCTAACATGTAAGGAAATGACAAAATTATTATTTTTTTTTACTTTAATGCTTTAACTTTAAATTTTTATACAAATTTTAATTCTTTACAACATTTACTTATACAATCTTGTTCTAATTTTAAAAATACTGGAACTTTACTCTTGGTCAGTTTCCATATTTTTTGTTATAACTCGCCATGTATATTGCCAATGGCAGAAGTAAGCAATGGAGGGTATTAATGGAGGCAATGTATAGGGTGGTACGAGTTTCTTTGTTGGGAACCGCAAGATAAGGAATTATACAGAATTATTTCTTAAAGCAGAAGCCGTGAAAGTACTTACCAAAAGCGACACATTCCCTGCAGTCCGACGATAAGCAAGAGAATGGAGTATTTTTGTAAGCAAAGGATTATTAATAAGCCGGACAGCTCGTCTTTAAATAAAATTATGTTGTCGGAAAACCTTAGATATAAGAACAAAATTTAGAAAATAATAAATAGGTATCTTTTTTTTATTCTCCTTTTTTAGTTTTTACAAAGAATTGAGAAAAGTTAAATAAAAAATTTTAGGTGTCCCTTAGAGAAAAGTTCTTCACTTTATTAATTATTTGCTTACAGAAAAGCTTTTCCGTCTTGTCCATCGCCCTACTATAAGAGATCTATCACTTTCTATTAGTATTTCAGGGCTTCGAGGTATTAGTCAGTATAATTCCTCTTCTTCCAGCACCCAACACGGAGAAACGTAGTGCCACACTTATGCCTCAATAGTTATGTTATGTTATAGTCATACTTTTGTTGACAATAGTACCCTACCCTGCAGGTTTCATATTCCCAAACCAATCTCTAAGCCTGACTTGGATGTCAAACGCAGGGCGATGCAGATATATCTTTCACAGGACCTTAATCTAATACTGGATTTGGGAGCCAAAAATCTCGTCTAGTTTAATGCATCCGAAACACGATTATGTTCCATGTTCCAACGGCCAAGTTCTGCAGAGCAAAGACACATTTATTCTTGTGGGCGTACCATTTGGGAATAAACTTAACTGGCATAAACACATTATACCTATACTCACGGCAGCTTCAAAGAGCTTGGATTTCTCTTTTAAGCAAAAAGTATTTTTCCCCTTCCAATTTATACACTTTGTATGTATCTCAAATCCGACCCCGTCTGGAATATTGTTCTCATATCTGGGGGATGGCGTCCCCCACAATACTTGCTTAAAATACTTAAATACTTGCTTTCATTCAAAGAAGAGCGTTTCGCCTTATTAACGATCCTTTGCTCACAGATAGGCTACCTTTTCTTGCCTTTCGTCGAGCTGTAGGAAATTTTTCACGTTTTTATTGGTACTTCCATGTCTTCTGCTCCTAAGAATTGTCCAGTATAATTCCTCCACTTGCAGCTCCCAACAGAGAAATTTGTGGTTCCGCACGTATGCCTCCCTGTACGGTCTAACTGGACTGGCCCTGAACTTATCACTTTACTCTCAACAATAATAAATTAAGGTCCAGTAAAAGAGATATCTGCATCGCTCTGCGTTTGATTTCCAAGTCGGTCTTACAGATGGGTTTAGGAATCTTAAAATCTGAATTAAAAAGGCGAAAACTAACTCGGCAGTAAAATACACTTTTTATCATGTCAACTAATATTAAAAATAGTTTAACTGATTTATTTTTTAGAATAGCTATCATATTACAAGTATCGATAATTTATTAATAATGATATGAATCTTATAAGTCGATAATGAACGATTTTTTCATTGTCAAAAATACGTATAAAGTGAAAGTTATAAATCTCCCAATCGGCTTTCAACTTCTAAATATAAAGAAAGAAATATTACTTTTAATAAGCTATTCCAGTAGTTGTGACAATAACATAAAAAATATTTTTGTAACTAATATCGTAAATTCACATTACGAGCTACCATGTAGAAGTTGTAATCCACTGGTATACGGAATATGGAGTCAAAATACTTTGCATTTTAAAATTCTTTCATCAAATAAAAATTGTCTGATTTGGCAATGATGCCGGAAGCAGTAAAGACTAAATAATAAAAAAATTATTCAAAGACGGACGTACAAAAGACCTAACTTTAAAAGGCTTGTATATTGCCTGGTTTCAAAAAAGTAGGTGTTCTATGAAGAGGCAATATGTGACCAAAAATGAATATATTTTTTTAACAAGATCAAAAAACAAATTATATGGGGAGACGTAAAATATATATATATATATATATATATATATATATATATATATATATATATATATATATATATATATATATATATATATATTAAGTTTTGGAATTGCTTTTCTTTGGTTTAGTTGCTTTTGAGTACGTATAGCTTCGTATTTTAAGAATCTTTTAATTTTTGTTTAGAGTATTTTTAGCTTTTAAAACTTTTTACTTTTCAAAAAGAAAGGTAAAAATAAAAATAATAACAAATCGTTGAGGAAACAATTTTAAATAAAAAGACATTAAATTTTTAAACCATGATGTTTATTGAATATTTAGTGTTTAATTGTTTATACTTTACGTTTTCAGTTTGTTAATTTAGATTTAAATTTAAGTATAAGTTTTTGAATTGAAAAAACTCGTAATAAGACGTAAGGACTGTCCCTTTTCCCCTTAAAAGCAGACTTTCTTGTATTTTCATTTTTCTTGTGCCGATTTGTCCATTTTTAAATAATAATTTCAATTTGTTTACAATCACTGAATAGAATGTTCTAAAGCACTTTTAAATATTTTATCTAAAGCACAAGTTGCTTCGCATATACCATCCACCCTTAATGGCACATCTTCATCATTTAACTTCAAGACCAACTCTATTGAGGAGGTGAACAAACTTCCGGGTTAACCGTAGTTAACCGGAGGCAGTCGGCATTTCTCCTTACCACTAGGGGTGAGGCCTCTCATTAAGGCTTTAGAGTTGGCAAAATCAACCCCAAATAATGACAAATCTGATAACTGTGAAGAAACGTCAAAAACATTTTCAAGTGAGTTGGACTCTGACTCAAACAATTCTAAAATGGCCGCCACGGCCTTAAGAACCAATAACAGGGATAGGTTTATTTATTCAGAAGAATACGAAAAACCGAAAATAGATTTTCTTGATAAAAAATTATTTTACAAAAAGTTAGCAAAACAAAATTATTAAGTAAACAAACGGCGCATATAGGATGTTAAAGAAAATTTTGGACAAAATTCTATATCTCAAGAAGTATGAGTCCTAGATTTTTTATTTTTGCACGAAAATGTAGCTAATTATTTATTCTAGAAAAATAATCTCTAACAAAAAAGTCATAAGGGCACCGTCGTTATGTCTAACTAAAATGTGACATTTCCAAATAAAAAAGTCCTATGTTGCTCTGCAAGCATCAAAACACGTACAAAATATTACAAAATTGATATCAAACCGAAAGTTGGCTTTAAAAACCTTCGAAAGTTTTATATAAACATGGATCCGCAAATTCCTCGTTCTCAAGATAGAGGGTGTTGAACTTGATAAAATACTTCTTGTCTAATAATTTATCACTAGTTTAATTACGTCTCCAAGTTCAGTGGCGTCCCGAGCAGCAACTGAAGGAATATTTCTAACAAACAAAATGGTACGCCACTGACTATGTAAATGCGTGTTACAGTTTTGTACTTTTTTAGGTTAAGCAAATAAAAAGTTTAAGTTCTTTTAATTTTTTTTGTATGTGGTTTAGTTTAAAAGACAATACACAAAATTCACTTAATTGCATATTTTTAGACCATAAAAAAGAATTGCTGCAACGTTTTCTTTTAAAAATTAGGTATTATTATTTTTTGTTAGCAATTATGTAACAACAAAAATAAATACTTATTTAAATAAGGTTTATATTCAGTCCAACAATTTTAACCAAAACTCCTGTTCTTTTAGGTTAAGAAATTAGTTTAATTTAATTAATTTAGTATTAAGAACGAATTTTTTTCCATAGGTTAGAATGCCGTGGTATTGTATTTTGTTGGGGTAAATGAAAAATAAATTGCTATTTTACTAATAATTTGTGCAAACAGTATTAATATTTTGCTTTCGCAATGCCTTTCTTTAGGGTATAAAAGTAGACAATTAAGTGGATTTTATTTTTTTCTCATAAACTAAACAACAAACGAAAAAAATTAAGAGACAAAAAAGGTTGTCAGTGGCGTACCATTTTTTTATCAGAAATATTCCATCAGTTGCTTCTCGAAACGCCACTGGACTTAAAAACGTAATAAAGTTACAAAAATAACCTTTTAATCCCATAAATACCAGTGTCAAATTAAAGCAAAATTGGATAAAATATATTTAAGATACATATAAAAAGAATCTTTTACAAGAGTAACACCCTGTATCTTGAGAACGACGAATTTGCGGACCCACGTTTATATAAACTTTTTTCATATTGTTACGGACATTAAAAATAAGTGTTAGTTTTTAAATTGTATGAAGTTAGGACCTTTTAATTTAGTCTGATAATTTATTTGAATAATTTACCTTAGATTTTCCAAGTTCTTTTATCAGTTTCGAAGGTTTCCGAAAACGTCCGAATTATCCATTGAAAACCTTTATGCCATCCTGTACTATGGAATTTTCACGATATTTCTCGAAGATTGTAGATCATTCTTTACTCTTCCACCATACTATAAAAGGGCGACGGGAAACCTCCGATCAGTTAGTATAGATTCGACTTTTGTAGTGTAAACTTCGAGACATTGACAAGTAAAGATTTTGTCGTTGTAACCATAGTTACGTTGGATTGTTAATAAAGGTATAAAAACGAAGACACGTGTGTTTATACGAGGTGTTTTGGAACAATATTTTTAATAGTAGAACCTGCCTTTAATTTTTTTACAACATTTTGTAACATCCTGTATATTTAAACAATTTTAATAACCAGTCTAGTTTTAACCCCTAACTGGGGGACTAAAAAGCGTTGAAAAAAATCTATAAATGTTCAAAAATTTTGAAGTCAGCTTTCGATTTAATAACATTTGTAATATTTTGTACGTGTTTTGAGGCTTGTAGAGCAAAATAAAACTTTTTTAATGAAAAGGCCAGATTTTAATTAGACATAACCACAATGCCCTTATGACTCTTATTTGAACACTATTTCTCTGGGATAGATAATTACATTTTTGTGCAAAAATCAAATATCTACGACTCATATTTCTTGATATATCTAATTTTGTCCAAAATTTCCTCAAACATCCTATAGTGCAGCGTGCACCGCCGAGTTAATAATGAGAAATATAAAAATTATATTTTCAGGGTTGCCAAGTTTAAAATTTTCTTTCTAGGTTAGAGAATTTTAAAATTTTAAATAGATTACCCCACTTTTTATTGTTGTAATCAATTGCTTATATTACCTTTAAGATGTCCTGATATTATAGTTTTTTTACTCCTGTCAATTTCGAAGAGATGACATCAAGCTTGGATACAAAAACGACTAGGTAAGTAGAATAGCTATACCGTTTCTGCGACGTTAAGGGTAGTTTTCCCATAAGAAATACATGCGAGAAATTTAAGGTTCGATCTGCAGTTTTATCGCCATCCTAAGGCCTAACATAAAATAGTGGATGATTTTAAACCACGTGATAGATAGGGGTAGTTTTTGTAGATAGGATCTTGGACATGTCATTTAAACACATGTAAATTTTGTAGTCAAACATGGACAAAGAAGTAACCTATGGACAATTAAGTATATATTGGACAAAATCTCATAGCGTTTATATGGGAATTTTGTTAAAGATAATGGACTAAGTCTGATATGGACAAGAAAATTTCGGCAAAAACAATTTTTTTTTAACGTAAATTATTTATTCTACTAATTCTTAAATAACAAGAGACTAATAAGTTTTACAATTGATTCTCTTTGTAATTCAGCTTTTTTATTTAGTTCTTACTCTAACAGTTCTTTAATTAATCGTTGCTTTTCAATTTGTTTTTCTTTGTACATTTTTCTAATGGAAAGTCCTTTTTCAGTTTTGTAAAAAGTACCGAACCTTAACATAACTCTAAAAGGCCACTTGTCACCTTATGGCTTTGACAGGGGGTGCAGGAGGCACCCAAATAATACCTGAAAACGCAAATTCTCCGAGAATCACCCAAGACAACCACGGGTTGATGAATGTATTATTATACACTAGCGAAGCAGGATGTAGAATATGCAGGGACCTCTACAAGAGATGTCAATGTCAAACCGACTTTCTTAGACAAAAAGACAAAATAATTCAACACCTAAATGCTAACCACCCTAGGCTGAACGATCCCGTAGACGACCCCTTAACACCAATGGAGCAAGACGGTTCAGTCGCCCCTAATAATTCACCAGCCAACCCCTATGTATTCCCGGCAGGAGATAAAACCCCCGAAGAAGTCATCAATATCGCCAAACAAAAAGAGATTCTAAATGCCAGAGACGCAGAAGAAAGAAGAAAGATTGAGCAACAGTTTAAAGAAATATCTAGAAAAAGGAAAGGAAGAACATCACATCACCTGAAGAAAGGCCTGACTATTCAAAATCCGAAATTTCAAAAACCGTATTCCCACTGAAAATAGGTTTGATCCACTATACAAAGACAAAGACACGGATAAGCGTGCCAGAAGATTTAAATGAGTCCAACAAAACAATAACTAATGAAACCACAGCACAAAAACCCAATACACAACCCAAAGAAAAAGAACAAACACAGAACACTGAGAACCAAGAAGCTACAGACAAAAAACAGAAAAAACCTCCCCCGATAATCATTAATGGCACCCTAAACAGCAACACAGATTTTAAGGTATTTACCAACAAACTTAATAGCGTAATAGAAAAAATCAATACACTTTAAAAACAACTAAATACACGACCATAGTACATTGCCTACAAAAAATATAAAACCACCCTGGAAACCGAGAACACTGAAGAATGGCAGACTTACACCACTGAAGACAACAAAACACACGGATTCATTTTTAAAGGCTTAGACCACCTTCCGGATATCGAAGAAATCAAAAACGAAATACAAGAGAACGGCGTAGAAGTCAGAAATATCTACGTCATGCGTACCCGGACTAGGCCTAACCACTTAAAAAGAAACTGGCCTAATATAACTTTTGACGTAGCTAAACTTGAGCCTAAGGGTACAATGCTTCATTTAGGGTCAGCACTCAATATAATGAGGAACTCCTTTTCGATCTTTATATTCCAAGAACATGGCCAAGTGCGGTCCTAATCAACCATTTCAAGTTTTTTCGAGAACAAACTAAACATACAGAAGGAGAGTTCATCTAAAAATCCTTCTATTTCAATTTGTCACTTAAACATAAGAAGTGTCCGCTATAATATAATGACAGAGCTCTATGTATTACTAGAGTCATTAAATTTGCCTGACGTCGTTTGTTTATCAAAAACCTGGTTTTCTCCAAACGAAATTAAAACTGTCAAATTGCTGTCAAGGGTATACTCTTGCAAATTATTACTGTAGCACAGAATCTCATGAAGGAGGAGTAGCAATATTCTTTAGAAGTAATATACAAGTTTACAGCAATATTGTGAGTAGCAATGATCAGAAAAAGGAAAATTTTATATTTGTAGTGACAGAAATTAATATAATAAATCCTTAATTTTTAATGTAATTTGCTTATACAGACCTCCTGCAGGCGATGTAAGCTCATTCACACATGACGTTGAACAATTATTACTGACTAATAATGTTTGACTTAACTCACCAACATTTATCTGTGGCGATTATAATGTTAATTTTAAAAAGATAGGTTAACTGGAGATTGATAAAACCTGCTTAATATGTTATCAGCCTACGGTTTTGTACCAGGTGTGATGAGTACAGGGGCGTGCAGGTGGCGGTGGTAAACGGGGCGCAAGGCCTTCACTAAAGTTTTATTGAACAAGTAAATGGGGCGCATTGATATTGGGGTCAATAAAATCGTATAGGTAAACAGGGCGCAAATGTTTTCTTTAAAGTAAAGGTATCGAAATAAAATGTTGGTCTATTTTTAAAAATTTTATTAATTACGAAACATTTATTGCATCACAAAATATTTACATATTATACACTTGACAAATACGAAGTACATTTTACAAAATGTAGTCTACTTATTTTTTTAACCTATATTTATTCACAAGTTTTTCCAGTGACTCACACCCCTTCTCGGGAAGGGCTGGCGCCCCATTTACCTATGATAAAAACGTAACCTTACAGGCGTGCAGGTAAAAGAGATATTTTCGCACTCTTTCCGCGGTCTTCGAGTAGTGCGGTTCACGTTTACGTAGAAGTCTGCATAGACTTCCCGGGTAGGCGATTGAAGGCATCGTACGAGAGTAGCTGTACCCTTGGGGATCGAGAAAAGATTCACGCTAAATTGGGGCTTCTTTCTTCTGGGGCTAAGCGCTGTGAGTGAAGATTCCTAAAGCCTGAAGTTTTTACGTTTTGGTGTTGAACACATGGTGTCTTCGTATGGTCGAGGAGGTGCGCATGCCTTGCGGAAAATCGTCAGTAGCGAAAGTGACGGTTATGCGCGATAACAGTAGCGGCCGCTGGCTTGACAGTCACAATTTATGCATGTTCAGAAGTTCATCGCTGTTGTTGATTTAAATATTTGAATATTTTTGAATATTTTAAACTGGAATTTCTGGGAGCGGAAAGCTCGACAATCCAGATTTTCCCACCACATAGAGCTGGCAAATTGCCTTGCAGCAACGCCATAAACAAAGCAGTAACAGTAACAGATATTTTCGCGCCCCGTTTACCTCCGTCCACCTGAAACATTTGACATTGGCAGGCTGAGTTATACTCTATTTTGTTGCAAGAGATAGCAATAAAAATGTCTCGGGACGGTTAGAAGGTTGTAAACCATAGGCGCACCAGTCTCTCTGCAAAGAACAGGTAGAAATACACCGATATGCGTTAAATAAGTATTATAAATTTTATATATATTTTAGTATCTTTCCGTATGTGCAACTGAGTGGTTATAAATTGTTAGAGTATTGTTCAAAGTAGTACAGTATTGTAAAAATGGCTTCTCCGCAGAAACACGCATGTCTCGGCCATTTAACTGTAAACGAAAAGCAGATTGTTAAAAACGTATTCAATTATACAGGGTGCGGCAGAATGGACTCCCACATTTGGGTAGCAAATAAAAAGTCTACTATAAAATATGAGCTAAACTTTTATTATTTTCAAAAAGAGCACCCTTTAAGGTTTTTTTAACTATGTTTTCAAAATTATATCGTGTAAGTGACGGCCGTTAGCAGCGACACACATGCGAAGGCGTTCCTAGAAGTTCCGCATCACTTTTATCACCATGTCTTGAGGAATAGCAGCAGTTTCATCTCGGATCGCTGTCTTGATTTAGGAAAGTCAAGAACCAGTTGCCCTTAAGTTAGTAACCCATTTAAAAATTGTTTTCCGGTCTGGAACAGAGGCATTCGGAGGCAGGAAGCGCGTACAAAATGCTCTTTCCGACGCGGTGACACATTCGTCATTTTTGAATAATAGCTCAATAACAAATCCACGTTGGTCACCAGACCAAGACATAGCGCCTAGTAACAAACCTTATCAATCGCCCAAGCGAATGTGACCATCCCCACCAATGTCCAACTCCCATTACCGATGTTCTAGCCTGATGAAATGTGGGAGTCCATTCTGCCGCACCCTGTATTAGAAATGATCAAAACTCTAATTTAAGTGTGGACGATTGTGTTCAAAAATGTGCGTTGATGACTGGGGTGGGAAAAGCGACAATTTACAGAATTTTGAAAGAAGAAAAAGAGGGAGGTATGATTCTACCAAAAAAGCGACCGGGCAAAAGAGAACTTTATATAACAGACGACACAAAACAAACAATTTGACGAATTGTACATAGTTATTTTACCGAAAAAAATCCCTACTTTAGATGTCATGTTTCAAGCTGCGAAAAATCATCCACACATGCCGGAAATAAGTAGAGTTAAACTTTGGAAAATCTTAAAAGGTCTAAATTTTCAGTCGAAAAAATTCCAAAGAAATTCTTTATTAATAGAGAATGGAGAAATTGTCCATTAGAGGAGAGATTATTTGGGAAAAATAAAAAATGCTCGTACTGAAGGAAAGACAATATATTATCTAGATGAGACTTGGATAAATGAAGGACATACCGTTAAAAAATATTGGCAAGATGGGAATATAACAACTGCTCGCCAGGCTTTTAATGAAGGACTTTCTACGGGTTTAAAACCTCCTTCTGGAAAGGGGAGTAGACTAATTATTACTCATATTGGAAACGAGAATGGTTTTGTGGATGGAGGTCTTTTAATGTTTGAGTCCAAAAAACAAGATATGAATGCTGATGTATTTGAAGAATGGTTTTCGCAGATGATCGACTTAATACCAGAGGGTTCGATTATTGTAATGGATAATGCAAGTTACCACTCCAAAAAAGTAGATCGTGTTCCAAATTTAAGCTGGCTTAAAAGACATTCAATCCTGGTTGATGCAGCAAAATATTGAACATCCTACAGATAGTGTTAAACTAGAGTTGTTGCAGCTAGTAAAAAGTGAAGTCGCCACAAATAAAGCTAAGTACACACGTTTTGTAATTGATGAAAGAGCTAAGAAGCAAAATATAACTGTATATCGGCTGCCACCTTATCACTGCGAACTAAACCCCATAGAACTTATATGGGCACAAGTAAAAGGTGAAGTAGCCAGAAATAATACTACGTTTAAACTAGTAGATATAAAAAAACTATTTCAAATTGCCATATCTAATGCTGCCCCAGAAAACTGGTCGAAGATGTATTAGAAGTAGAAAATAAAATGTGGTCTTTGGATATAATAGTAGATACAACTGTTGAACCTCTAATTATACAAGTAGACTTATATGACTCAAGTAGTGATAGTATGTCAGATATGGAAGAATGTGAATAACTAGATGTAGATTATGTAGCATATTTAATTAGGTATAGATTATATTTTTAATAATTAATTTTTTGACTATGCATTTTTAATGTATATTATTTTCTTAATAAAATGGTTGTTATTAACTATAATTATACCAACTGTACAATATTGATATACTCTAAATTTTAAAATAAATTTTTTACACATATAAAAGAAACAAGATTTTCATTTTACCTAAACTGTTTAAAAAGGGTACGTTCCCAAAATAAACTCAAGCACACCGCCACTGTCAAGGTTTTTATCACATTATTCCCACGTAAATACGGGTAAACATCTGTTATTCCTTTGTATTTGACCCAAGAGGTTGACGAATATTAGAGCGGTGTCTGTCGGCCTAAAATTATGATGCCTTATCAATACATTACAGGTACAAATGAAGAAAAATATTTATACTCGGACTAACACAGAAAGCGAATTGCCATAAAATTAAATGATTTATTACTATCGCTTGCAACGAAACAGGGTTATAAAGCCTATAGCGCCTCTTCCATATACATATGGTGGTATGAATATATTGGTGGTAGACTCGTCAAAAGAAACCCCTTAAAAAGGTTTTAATAGTGTTCCTATCATGAAATCCAATTCATTACTGTCCCAGTGACTAGTACACCTTATTTGGATGGATATCTTGTACCGTTCTTCATAAAATCGCATTTTATATGCAGGCATAATATCATTTTTTTAAAATATACATACAGGGTGTTTTACCTCTTATCCGACAAACTTTTAGGGCTAATTCTATATTAAAAAATAAGAAAAAAACTTTATATAAACATAAGAAAAAACTTTATATAAACGATGTCCTAAACGTCTTAGTTTTTAAACTACAGGGCGTTAAAAACTTAAAAATTTATTGTTTTTAACACGCTTTTATTATTATTATTAACTTGGGTTGTATGTATCTATCAATCTGGCTATGTAACGGAATCTTTGAGCCTAATTTTAACCAACTTCCAGCTATTCGATTTCTTTGAAACTTTGCACACGTATTAAGGACCCATGACAATGCAATAATCTGCAAACAGTATCCCTTTATCTTTTTTTTTTAATCGCCAGGAAAAAAATTCCATTATATTATAAAAACAACACCTAGGATGCCATCTGTTGGAAAAATTTCAAACTTTGCTATTAAATGAAGAAGAAATTTTTTAGTGGATTGCAAAATGTTGGCAACGGTCCAAACATTGCCTGGATTGCCATCTGTTGGCAAAATTTGAAACTTTGCTACTTAATGAAGAAGAAATTTTTAGTGAGTTCCAATCTTTTGCAAAATTTAAAATTTGCTACCATTGTCATTTCATAGGGGGCTGGTTATTTTCTTTTTGCTGCTTAATTAAATAGTATGTTCTAATTTACTGTTATATTAAGAATTTTGTGCAATATAACAAACTAAAAAATGAAAAATAATTAATAGTTTAAAAAACTAAAAAACACGCTTTTATATGCAACCGAACTAAAAATTAAAAATAATTTTTCATTAAAAAAATATTTTCACTTCATAGTAAAAAGCGTGGGGTGCATTTTACTATTTTTTCATAACTTTTCCATCATAGATATTGGCAAATATAATAATTATAACATTTAATATATTAAGCACCCCACGCTTTTTACTATGAAGTGAAAATATTTTTTTAATGAAAAATTATTTTTTAATTTTTAGTTCGGTTGCATATAAAAGTGTGTTTTTTTAGTTTTTTTAAACTATTAATTTTTCGTAATAACTATTATACCAATTGAGATATTTTTAAAAATTTAAGGGACGCCTTCTGTGCACCAAATCACATTTTTTGGTATACAAGAAAAAAAATTACAGTGTCGTCCATGAGGGGTTTAAGGTTAATATTTTTAAATAAAAAATGATACGCCACTGCATTTTTCTAAAATAAAAATATTTTTTAACTTCTCATTATATTTAGAACAAATTTGACCCCTTAACTTGTTTTTATTTAATTAGGGTTTTTGCGTAAATAAATAAAAACCAATTCTCTGCATTGCCATTTCGTACCGATACGATCAAATTCTTCAGTAAAAAAATCACCATTTTTTTTAATTCTACTTAAAAAACCTAAAAATCTTCATATAAAAATTTGCCCTAACGTCGAATTACAGGGTGTTAAAAATTTTAAAAAATTATTTGCTCCTTTCCGCTTTGCAATTTTCCAAAAGCGGGCGTCCAGGCCTATTACTAAAAAATTACATTGATCTAGGAGTTTATAGTGAAACTTTAATTTTCTTCGGTTTTTATTTATTTATCAATATGCATTTACTTTTAGCATAAGAGACTTTTTAGGAAACAAAATAAACTTGAATAATTGTACGAATCACCTATTATCATTTTATATATTTTATTTTAGGTGAAGAATTAGTTCCTGATGTTTATTTCTTTATTATGAGGCTACCCTATTTGCATCCTTATGTGGGTAAATATTTTATGTTTATTATATCTCTTAATACAGTGTTACTCATAATTGAAGCGACATTATTGTTTAGGTCAAAAATGCCAATATTCTTTTTCCTGGAACACGGTATAACGCCAGTATTTCAAGTATATGTAAGTTATCCATGTTTTTTGTTTGTTAAGGTATATGTAAATTTGTTGTTTGATTGTGTGTCTACGTTTTTTTTTTCTAAAAATTGCCTTTTTAACTGGTACCTATTAGTTCTAAATGTATTTTTATTTTAACCAAGTTTGAAATATACAGGGTGTTTTCTAATTGCTATTCCTGAACCATTTTTTCAAAATAAAGTTTATAAACTCATGAGTCCCCACATTTTTTATTGTAAAGATACAGGCACTAGCGTACTAAGGGGAGGGGCAAAGGGGCGGTTTGCCCTGGGCCTTCAGTTAAAGGGGGCCCCAAAATGGGCTGTATGCATATTTGGGTTCAGGAGCGTTGTTGTGAGGTCTTTTGTTATTTTTTAGTACCTAAATACAGAAAGGGGGTAAGTGTATCATGTTAAGTTGAAAGAGGGCCCCCATTTGGAAGGTAAGGACCTATTTTTGCTTGTTAAAATTTTTCCTACTAGGAAGAGGAAGAGGGAAAGAGCCCGACCTTATCGAAGTATACCATATTATGTTGTAAAGGGGGCTCATTGTAAGGATACATTAATTTGCGTACCCATGCAGGCCAATGACAGCAACTCGAAACCCTTATGCACTTATGCTTACGCTTGTCCAGTCGTGCTGCCAGAAGCTAAATCCATCTGCATAATGACGCTCTTTGGGTACTTTACTATCACCTCAGGCATTACTACGGCATCGATGAAACAGCAATACTGCCGTTTGCTTCCGGTAACATTGAGGTACTAGTGGAAAATGACAACTGTCGCATGTACTAAAACTATGCGTTCCCAACCAGGCATCAAATACAAGCGAATAAACCCGACATCGTTCTCCTTGATAAGACAAATCACACCATGTCTGTAATAGAGTTCTCTGCCTCTGAGGAAACTAATATCGATGTAAAAGAATGGAAGAAAGCAGCCAAATATCAAGATCTTGGCAAACTTCGGTTTGATTACAATAACATAAGCAACGCATATAACATACAACCCATTGATCAGTAAAGATTGTTAAATTTTATTGCAAAAAGGTTAATTACATATTGAAATCGTTTATTTTTAGCAATTGAAAAATATTTTTAATACACGATTTTATTTTATTTTTTTATTTAAATACAATTGACCTTAAATCAGGGATTAAAATTTTTATTTTAAATTAAGCAACATTGCGCCCGTTTTTACACCAATTTAGTGTCTTTATGAAATAATCTTAAAACAACATACTTTGTATTTATTCAGTAATTCATGATGGTCTTTGGACTGCAGAGGAAGGCGGTAGCTGGTGGGTATCGGGATAATTGTAAACAGGCTTTTATCAATCTAAGTGTCCTTACCTTTCCTTTAATTTTCATATTGGTCTGTTTTAAGTATGTTAAAAAAACGAACACACACCTGTACCTCTAGTATAAATAGGGATTTGCATTGCTATGACACAAGACATCGGGATGACCTTGTGGCTTCTTACTGCAGGCTGCAAAGATGTCAAAATAGGCCGTAATCTATAACAGTCAAACCGTTTAAGAGATTGCTTTTAAATGTGAGAAAGTTGTCAAAGAAGAGTATGAAAGCGACAGTAAAATTTTTGTGTAAGAATACGATTTATAGTATGGATGAATTTTTTAAATTATATTTTTTTAAATTTTAGGTCTTGTTTTTATATGCAAAGTTTTATTATATTTATTTTAATAATATTTTTATTGTATTACTGACTGTTTTTAAGACTTTATTTTTTTTTATATCTGCACATAGTTTTGTATCAGAAAAAAAAGTTGTATTTGTCTTTTTTAAATATTTACTTTATACTTCAACTTTACTGCGATATTACACTTTCTCGACTTATGTAAAAAAATTGTTTTAAGCTATATGAAAATAAGACTAAATGATGCAAAAATGCCTTGTATTCTCTTTTAACAATAAAAAATGGCCAGTATTTATTAGGATCTGTAATTATGAAATAAAACAACATAATTTTATAAAGTAGGATTATTAGTAAAGCAGATGCAGAACATTTATAATTTATTATATTTTAATAACTTCATTTATTAAGCAATACATAGAAAACATAAAACCTAGGGGCACATAAATTTATTTTACAAAAAAAGTAAGAAACACCAATTTATTAAACAGGTCAACATTTAAATTAAGCGGGAACTCTCTCTCTCTCTGTATAGCGGATGGTATTTATTTGGGTACACGCCAAAATAAAATTAAAAGTACTAAAAAACCAAAAAAATTAAACAAGTAAAAATATAATTAATAATCGACGTTTCGGTGGCAAATCTGCCACCGTTGTCAAGACAAATGGAATAAAAATAATAAAAATAAAAACTTACTATTATTTAAGTTTTAAAATTCAAAATTTTTATGTTTTTCTAGGATATTCTGAAAACTTTGACATTAAATGTCAAAACATGTTTGTTTGGTTATAGTGTCATAGTGACATAGATAACTGGTTGCTGGTGTATTGATTGTTTATTTTACAAAAAAGGTGAATAGTTAGTTATTTTTAGTCTTACTGAAGATACTTCAGTATCAAGCAAAGGCAACCAAGTATTATTTAAATTAACTGAAATTGATGCTAGACAATGATCTTTATTTAATAATATATACGCACTTTCTTTGATTTTGCGTTTTTTAGAACAAGTTTCCTTTGCTACAATGCTCGAAGCATCCCAGTTTATTCTATGATTGTTATCAAATGCGTGTTGGCAGATTTTTGATTTATGAAATTCTGTGTTTTTAATGTATGATCTGTGTTCTTTTATGCGTTTGGCTAATGGTCGACAAGTTTCACCTATATAAAACTTATTGCATTAGCAAGGTATTTTATAAATGACATTTTTGTATTTTCATTTAAGTTGTATGGTTTTGTTTTTGTTAATTGAGATCTGATTGTGTTTTGTGTTTTAAAGATTGTGCGAATATTAAATTTATGCCCTATTCTTTGAATTTTATTTGATAGTCCGGGAATGTATGGTAAAAATAAATTTTTAATAGGTCTATTTTGATTTTGTCTTATAACTGGAATTTCAAATTCAAGGAAACAATTATTTATAAAATCAAGAGGATAATTATTTTGAATTAAAATATTTTTTAAATAATCTTTTTAATATTTATATTTTGATTAGAACAAATAACTTTAATTCTATCAAATAGACTTTTACAACTCCCCTTTTAACCATTATTGGGTGATTTGAGTTAAAATTTAAGTATTTATTTGTATGTGTAGGTTTTCTGTAGATTTTTGTTTCAAAATTGTTTAAATCTGTTTTTATTAATTAATAATAATTGAATTAAAGTCATTTGTTCTAATCAAAATATAAATATTGAAAAAGATTATTTAAAAAATATTTTAATTCAAAATAATTATCCTCTTGATTTTATAAATAATTGTTTCCTTGAATTTGAAACTCCAGTTATAAGACAAAATCAAAATAGACCTACTACAAATTTAGTTTTACCATACATTCCCGGACTATCAAATAAAATTCAACGAATAGGGCATAAATTTAATATTCGCACAATCTTTAAAACACAAAACACAATCAGATCTCAATTAACAAAAACAAAACCATACAACTTAAATGAAAAAACAAAAATGTCATTTATAAAATACCTTGCGAATGCAAAATATTTTATATAGGTGAAACTTGTAGACCATTAGCCAAACGCATAAAAGAACACAGATCATACATTAAAAACACAGAATTTCATAAATCAAAATCTGCCAACACGCATTTGATAACAATCATAGAATAAACTGGGATGCTTCGAGCATTGTAGCAAAGGAAACTTGTTCTAAAAACGCAAAATCAAAGAAAGTGCGTATTTATTATTAAATTATAATATAAGTTAATTAATAATAATATAAATTAATTAATATTAACGCACTTAATTTGATATATTTTTATAAATTTTAGGGTACCATAACGATAATTTTAATACTAAAAATAAAAAGCATGGTACTTTATTACCAAAAAGCAAAGAAAGCCAGTCAATGGCCAATGGAAAATTTAGAGAAAAGAAGTCAAAATGTTATTTTTTGGCAGGTTATAACAACTCGAATTATATTTTATGGCATGCTTTTGCTCATATCTGTATACCTAACTATTTCTAAACCAGAAATATATAAGACTCTTACTACTAAATATGTATTAACACATTGTTCTTCTTTAACAAGATTTATATTTTTGGTCGTACTACAAACTACAGTTATAACAATGGCTGTATGTATTGTATTCGTACCTTATGTATTAGTTTATTTGATTTTGGAATGGATTGTAGAATTAGAATTATTAAACTGCTTTATTACAAGCATGGGCCGAGTTCGGGAAGATGTTGCAAATAAATATTATCAGAAATATGTGGCTTGTAATTTAAAAAGGATTGCACGGGAGCACTGGAAAATTAGGCGGTAAGTTAAAAACCAAAATCATTTATATTGGCTAAAAAAGTATTTACAGGTTCTGAAAAAAATTATATTTAATAATAAACCTTTATTTTACATTTTTAAGAACGATAAATACTAACTCATATTAGTACAGGAAATAAAGCATTTCACCTTGCAATTTTTTGGTCCTGCATGGATCGACTTAAAATTTTAACAGAAGGTAAAAAATGGTCTAGGGACCAAAATCTATATTGAACCGAAGGGCGCCAAAACTCTGGGAGTGGTTGCCACCTCCCTAGAGGGTAGAAATTGTTTAATACATTTAACAAAGGAAATCGATTAAAACAGTATTTCTATCAAAAATATTCCTTACATTTTTATATTACCTTTACTTTTAAAGTTATTTGCGATTAAAAGTAATAATTTTTGACAAAAAAATCCACGTGTTTAATGGGGTTTTCCTGACTAACTCGAAAATTATGCATTTTATTTAAAAAACTGTAAAAAGCAAAATTTGTGGTTCTTAAAAATATAATTTATTATAATTTTTCTACAACAAACACAAACCTAGATGCGGCTTGTTAATTGTTAGCTTTTTTAGTCGTTAGTTTAAAGTCAAATAATATGAATGCTGCATATTTTAGGAAAACGTGTAGTTTTAGTCCATAGTCTAAGTGTAAGTTTAGTAGTGTCTTGTGCCAAATAATTCCATGCTTAATTTATTAATTAAATTAAAATCATTAAAAAAAACTTGGCTTTGTTTTCAATGTCCTTCTTTTTGTTAGTGTTAGCACTAACTGGCGCCGATTTTTCGAAAAATTGTCGAATACGATGTTTTGTCAAAAGCGGATCGATATTTTGGGTACATCTATTTATTTTGTGTGATAAAAAATACAATTAAATAATATACAAAGTGGGACCTAAGTAATGGACCAAAATTCAACTGGAACATTGTAAAGTTAAAATATTGCTATTTAACTAAAATTACCTCTGTGCAAAAGTTGATATTCACTTAGATATAGGGTGTCAAAGTTAAACAAAAATATTTTAAAATTAATGTAATTATACTGGACGTTAATTTTGAATCACTCATCATTTAATAAAAATGATTAAAATTTTAAAAACTTGTTCCGGGCTATTACTTTCAACTGAAAGCTACCAAAATATGTTGATGAATACATAAATTTGAATAGTTGATTTCTACTAGCTTGCTTAAGAAATTTTAACTCATTAAAAACAGCGTATTAGCCATTAATAATAACTACCTTATTATAAACGAAATATTTAATGTATTTATTCATATACTTTTTCGACACTTTTCTTTAAATTTAGCTTCAAAAATGCATACATTTTAAAAATTAAATCTTTTTCTTTAAAGCGTTAAGATTGTAAAACCACATAACCTCACAATTTTCTTTAACTTTATTCTAGAGAAAATTTTAAATTTACAGAAATTCTAGGTCATTTCTTAATACCAATTATAATGTTTAGCTTTTGCGCACCCTGCACAAAAACTCAAAATTTTCTCTTCGTGAGTCGTATTTCTTTTAAAAGCATTTTTTTTAAAATCAAAAATGACTTTTTGCCACTGCACTTGCTTTAAGAAAAATACATTTTGCGTTATCTATGATGCATTCACTTGGACTCCTATACCATGAAGCACAATATTTCGTAGCCAATAGAAAAAAATCCTAAATTATTAAGTAATATAAAGAAATTAAAAAAAAGTACATTAGGCTTCGGACTAAACAACTTCGCCGATCAATTTCATTAGTTTCTCAGTGTAGAGACTGTTTGTTCACAACTTGTAGTTATTTTTCTCGAAAACAAGGTGTGTTTACGTCAATAGTGTCAAACTAAAGGTTATGAAAATCAGACCCCAAAATTTCAAAGGAGCCGACATTAATGTCGCTTCTCGTTATTGGTTTTTCTCGGGTAAAACTACTAACTATATTTTTAAACTTTCTATCATGCTTGACAATACATACTACCAACGGTATATGTTTTTTCTTAATAATGGCGTGGTGGTATAAATTTTTAGTAAAAAAGCATTAAAATACGGTTTAAAAACTAATATTGGTGTATACAGACTGATTAAGGATGTGCTTTACAAGAGACAATAATAATAAAAATGTATTTTTATGGCAAAAACTCATTCATTATAAATTATATATAGAATATAGGAAAAATTCCGCAAAGAAAGGTGCGAAGGGTCTTGTTGGAGGCCCGAAATTGTAAATTAGGGGCCCCGCAAAACTGTTGTACGTGTAAAAAAATGAGGGAAAATCTTTTTTCTTTTCTTAGCTCCTTATTTCTTTTTTTTGCTCCCCAAAAATGTTTCGTCATTAAAGGGCCTCGCGGACACGTCTTTGTCTACGCCTTACTTTGGTCACGCAACGCTACTGATTACAAGAGGCGTCTTTACTTTTTGGACCCCTCTTCTTCCCTGAGACTTGCTAAGATTGTCTTCCCCCTCCCCCACCAACCCCTAATCTCACGTGAGATTTATAAAAATGCAAAAGACACCATTTTTAAACCAAAATTGATTTTGTAGCCAAAATAATTTTGAAGAGCAAAAAAGCCCCCACCACCCAAAAAGCAACACTGCGTCACATTTTGCTAAGGGGACCTGCCCCAAAATTCCTGTTTGTAGCTGCAGAAAAATTACGTGATATTTGTATGTACAAACCCCGTCCACCCTGGTAAGATTTACCTTGACTCCCCCTAAACGTCTGATGTAATTTATTGACGCGCCCCAAGAATAATTTTGCCAATATTTACAATCAACGAAATATAATAATTATTTTGTAGGCAGTACATCGTATTAGCTAATAACTTGAAAAAGGAAGCTATTCAAATTTTATTTGGAAGTATTACGTTTAACGTTTTTGTATTTTATTCATCAATTAAGGTAATCAAATAATTTTTAATGCATGTGTATTTATTAAATTCTTTTGCACTAATATGGCTTTCTAGATCACCAGATCTGGCACCAAATGATTTTTTTGGGACATGTTAACCAACAAATTTATAGGCACCGTAAAAAATGCAGCAAAAAAATAACAAGAAGTTACTCTCCCCTGTTTTCCATGCTACTGAATCGCAAACAGCTGCAAGCTTCGTCGGCGGTGCAAATAGGGGAGTACGGTTACGTTTGGGTGTAAGCAAAGAGAGCGAGAAAAAATTTGTGCATTGACAACATCGCCTGCTTATCGCATTCTCATCGCATCGTCTGTCTTAGTCGTGTGACTTAGTATCCTCTCTATTCCACTTAGGCGACTGTTAAGGGCGAATACAGATTTTCCACACCTGTATGTACCACTTTATCGAATGACTCCTGCAAATAAAGAAAAGTCTCGAAAATGCTTAAGCAAGACTTGGATAAACTTCAGAATGGTATTGTCGTAAGTTGTAAATCTGCTTGGTCTGCGCCTGTCTTGGACAAAAAGAAAATGGTAGTACTAGAATGTGGTGACGTTCAGGCACTTAACGCTGTAACCATGCCCAATACCTACCCAAGGGATCACCAAGTAAAAGTGAGCCAAGAAGATCATGATAAGCAGATAAGCATTTGTAATAGCTTTTGGAACTTTTCGAAATTTGGTGATGCCAATTATAATACATGATGCGTTAGCAACATTAATGGACGAATATCATGGTGGACCGACAAGTGTGTTGGTTCTTGCATATTTTGACGATATATTTGAACATTCAGAGGGTTTGATAAATGCAAGGTAGGTGGCCAAAACAAAAGCATAAGGCACAATCTTGTCCTGATTCCTCTAAGCCAGAGGAGGAGTGAGAAAAAGGGAGACCAGTGAAGAATGACGGTTTTGACAACGTTGCTCGTCAATTTTAGGTTAAAAGTTATTTTATCTGTATTGTTACCCACATATTATATTATTAAATAAACGCTATTAACTTAAAGTTAAAACGTGTTTTTAACCAATTATCGTTAAAAACCCTATTTAGTCAAAATGTTGTTTTTCTCGAAAACGTTTCACTGTATAAATTAAAATCAGGGACGAAGAATTTGCGGAGCCATGTTAAAATATTTAATTAGCATTCTGTATAGATTTCTTTACCCACTATTAAATAAAAATATAGTTACCTCTTTTGAAATATATTAAAACCCTTAATGTTTATACGAATACCATAATATTTTGAATTTTATATATATGCAGGGTGTCCGAAAAGGTGAGGCCAAAAATGATAGAGGTGATGGAGTGAGCCAAAATAATGTAGTACCTACTTACATATGAAAAGAAGTTTCATCGCGCTTCATTAAAATGCGATTTTATAACAAAAACGGTCCAAGATATCGATTTAAATAAAGTTTTCCCTCTTTGTACAAAAATGATAAAGGGATAAACGCTCAAATCAAAATGTTGAATTTCTTATTAGTGGTAAAAATGAATACATTAAATGAAAAAATTGTCGCACCCTGTATAATTCCGACTTACCAAACAGCCGTTTACCTATGTAAAGACGCATTATTACGAGGTTACTTTGTAGCCCAAATATCATTGATACTGTGGCAACAGTTCGAAAGTTATAGGGAAAATAGGGTTTTTTACCAACTTTGAAGGTCAATATTTCTCTGACGATGCGCGATAGATTTTTTTATACGAAGTGCTTACATTATTTTCACCTTTCTCGACGCCCTGTATATATCTAAATAAAAAGCTTAAAATGCCATATTTAAGAACATTTCATAAGTTTGGCATAGGCAATAACTGTAGGCATACACCAAAGTTAATGTTCTTTGAGCCATGTTATAAATTCTCAGAAGTAGTAGTGTTAAATAACACAGTTTATCTTTTTATTAAAACAACCTTTACACAGAGCTTCCGTACTGTTATTTTGTTGCAACTTTTTACTTTTCTTTAAATAATAAAAAAACATGTGTAAACACAACTTTTAAAAATATAACTAAGCAAAGCTAAAAGCACAATTTCTAGACGCTACCGCCGCGCCGCTTCTTAAACCACGTAAAGTTGTGTTTATGTCTTACACTCTTTAGTATACAGGGCGTCTTTAAAAGGTCTGTACAAAATACCTCTTTAAGCCAAAATACAATGACCATTATGCAATCTAGCTTAGTCGAAAAGTTGATTGTTTGCCAGAAACAGGCCGTCAAAATTTTATTTTATTTTAGTTACTTCTTCTTATATTAATTTTTTTATATAAAATTCGGTTTTAGGGGCTTTTCAAACCGGGAAATCCAAGGTCTTTGCCTTTATTTTAAATGTTCTAACTATTTTTACCTTGGTATATTGTTACATTGGCATTTTTATTTTAAAGGAGTACCAAATATGTAAAATAAATCGTTTTAATAAAAATTAATAAAATTTTGCTAGGGAAATTTGAAAACCCAGTATGTATATATATAATTGACCACTTTAAAAGGAATCTTTCACTTTTATAAATTAGGTGCTATGATAGGTTAACGCCCTTAAAAGCACTTTACCGAGTGTCAACGAACATATTAGATAAGATATAACGTAGAGTATTAGACATATTAAAATGAGACTTTGTATACACGTTCGGCGCTTGAAAAGTTTCTGAATATGATTTCTGGGCAATGTGTAAGAAAAAGACGGAGTAGAGCGAGAACAAACTTATTGGCTCCACCCTGTGCGGCTATCGCGTCGTCGTTACGCTTATCAGTCCGGTCAAAGTTCGGTTGCAATTCTTCGCATACCAGGTACGTGTTAGCCGATCATGTTTACAATTTATTTTAACCTTTGGTACGAAGGCGGATACAGTAATAAAGTAAAAATGGTCTTCACTGTTGAACAAAAGATTAATATCATTAAATGGTATTGTCGTGCGGAGAGTGCAGAAGAAGTTGTCGGCCGTTTTGAGCGCGTAAAATTCCAATACTTTATTTGAGGATGACCTACCCATCTCCAAGCGCTTGCTAAAGTGCACTGCGCGGAAGCCGAAATTTACATTCACATCGAGCGGACCCGAGCAGTACGGGGAATCGCCGTCGCTATCGGTGGGCGGTTACCTATGCAGTCGTTCTCTGTCTACTCTCTATCTATTAGTGTCTAATACATTAAAACGCAATCCGTTAGATTCAACTCGCCAAACCTGTATGTAAATGACATGCAAAGGAGAGTTTTCGCAAATTTCTTACTTTATTCTTTTTTCGGGTTTAACCGAAAATTACTCGAAATTTAAATTTTTAAATCGGAAACCCTGTATATTTTAACATTTTTTGATTTCTGAGAAAAGTAATTTAACATTTTAAAAGTTTTTATGCCTACTTGATCTTTTAAGAGCCATTTGAAGTCTTGCATCTGGGTGGCTCTGATCCTTTATGAATAACTTTATTTAAAATCCAGTCGCAAGCAAATCCTTTATTCAAAAAGTGTTTGTCTAAACAGGGTTGCCATTTAAAAACAAATAGTTTTACAAAAAATATCAATTTGTCAAATTATTTTATTCCAATCTTTCACATTAGTCACTAAACTTGCGATTGTATTTTTGTAACATCACCTAGGGTCACTAGATTAATTTGCGCCCAATTATGGCCACCAAGATGCAATATTAAAAATGGCTTTAAAAAATCCACTAGGCTTAAAAGTTTTTTAAAATTTCAAATTCTGGCTCAAAATTATCTTAGAAATTCAAAAATGGTAAAATATACAGGGTGTTCCATTAAAAGATTTTAAATTGAAGCCATTTCCGGTTTAACCGGCAGTGACTGGAAAGTAAAAATATACGTAAACTCTCCTCTGTTCATACCATTTACTTATGTTATGAGTTATGGCTTGTCTAATAAATTTGTTGGCAACTGGTATGTAACTTAAATTTTAATTAAAAGGATTGCTTGAAAAAAAATTGAATAAAAATGGATATATATTTACAATTATGTATGTAGTGTTGATATTGCCGACTTTTTAAAAGTTTAAAAGTGTCACTTATTTGAATTTCAGTTTAATCTTTTTGGAGAAAAGTTAACATTTTTTTTGTGGGCCTTAAGCCGGGTCCTCACTAAGTAACATGTTACAAAAACTTGTTGCTGATACATATTTTTATAACTTGTTAACACCTTTAAAACGTTCTCATGTTAATAATCAAAAGGCAACAAACAACATCCCACAACATCTATTAATTAAATTACCATTCCATCTTTCCTAAGCGTGCACGCGTCGCTGGTCCAAACAATAACACAGTATATATATATATATATATATATATATATATATATATATATATATATATATATATATATATATATATATATATATATATATATATATATATATATATATATATATATATATATATATATATATATATATATATATATATCTGTGTGGTTATTTTGTTGGACATAAGATCGTAGCATGGTTTTAACAACCTGGTTGACACGCTCGGTGTGATCGGCTCTAGGATAATAGGAAGCTGTATAAAATATCTTGAAATATGTTGACTTTATATTTCTCAAACAAGGCTTGAAATTCTTTGGATTTCATCTGAGTCCCGTTGTCACAAGTCAAAAATTGTAGAGCCCCATAAACTAAGGAATTGCCTTCTTTAGTGTTTTAGCCGTAGCGGAACCGTACTAATATATAAGTGTTACCCTGTTTCGATCGTGGTAAAGGTCCTATGAAACACAGGCTGATGGCTTGCCACGGTTCTTTAATGTCAGGGCGATTACTCATCAATCCAGCGGAAAGTTTCTGCTCAACTTTTCTTTGTAAGGTGTGTAATAGGTGCTAAAACTGTTAAAAAATTTGGTACAAATCGTCTATACCAAGAAGCGGTTCCAATGAATCGACGAATCTCTGTTATGTTTTAAGGAGAAGGTATATTTAGAATAGCTTGACATTTTCAGGTTCTGGTCTTACTCCTTTAGCCTCCACAACAAAACCAAGAAATTTTAACTCTGACTTGCAAAAATTACCATTTTTCTTCAGATACCACTAAACCAGCTTCTCTTAATCGGCCAAAAACAAGGCCTAAAATTCTGATGGTCTTCAAACGTGTGTGAAATAATGATTATATCATCCAAGTATACCATAACGTGATTTTCCAAGTCCACTCCCAACACACGGTCTACTATATGTTGCCAGGTGGCTGACGTAGTAGTCAGCTCAAAAAGCATGCGCATAAATTAATAGAGATTCCTTCCTGGAACAGTAAAAGCGGTTTATTCTCGGGAAGATTCACTAAGAAGCACTTTTCAAAAGGCAGATTTTATGTCGATGGCACTGATATACCGAGTGTCCTTGAGACGGTCTAAAATAGCTGAAATATAGGTTATTGGATATGCGTCTTTCTTTTTTTTTAGCCTTCAGCTTTCTGAAATCTATGCAAAATCTGTAGCTGTCATCCTTTTGCGTACTTAACATACAGGGCTAGACCAAGGACTTTTGATGGTTCGATTACTCCAAGCTTTAACATTTTTTCCACTTCTTGGTCCATTTTTGTTGCTTCAATGAGGATACGGGATAATAGCGTTGTTTGATAGGCTTGGTGCTAGGTTCTAGTTCAATAACATGTTCTGCTACCTTACAGCATCCAAGACCAGTTCCCATTAAAGAAATTTTCTCTTTAACCAAGGTAGTTAAAGCGTTTCTTTCAGCGACAGATAGTGAGTCAGCATCGACTACACTGCTGATATCTACGGAAGATTTACTAGAAAAATGCCAAACATCTTGTTTCACGTCAGGGACAATATCCATGGCTTTCCAAAAGTCAATGCCCAAAATAAGTTTATGTGCCAGATCAGGTAAAACTAAAATATCAATCATTGGAGTTTTGTCAAGTAGTGTTACAGGTTTTTGAAAGTAACCTATACTCGCACAACTTTAACCATTGGCAACAGTACAGTTAGTTGGACGTTTTATAAGTTTTAAGCCTAGATCTTGCAAAATTTTAAAACCAGGTTGACTTACGATGGTACGGAAAGCCCCAGAATCTAACAACCCTAACATTGAATACCCTAAAACCGAAATTTCTAAATAAGGACGTTCATCGCCATGAGCATGAGAAATGATAAAGTCTATAAGATATTTATTTGTGTGAAGAATTATTGTTCTCACGACGGTTTTCGCTCGGTACATTAGTTTCGTTGGTCGAAGAAAGTTTGTTTTGGGAAGAAATCTTACGACTTATCGACTCTCCCGAGAGTCGTTTTCCGAAGACGAACACTTCGGACAATTCCGAATTATAACATCGGCGTTACCGCAACGATAACAGTGAACTTTTCGCGGAGTAGGACATTCTCGATTGATATGACCGGACCGTTTACAGCTCCAATAAACAACGGTTCTAGCGGTCGCATTTCTATTTACTGGTGTGGTATTCGAAGAAGACGATACTTGTCTGACTGTTAACTACAGGTGAAGGTACATTTCTACAAAACCGTGACGCTTCCTAGAGAAAGGTACCTGGTGATCTGCACGATACTTTTTGGCTTCTAATTTAAGACATTCTTCCTTGAGTTCGCCTAAGGAATTTTCTACTGGAAGTTGTGTAGTATAAAATGGAGATAAATTGCAAGTCACGATATCCAGTTGGACATCCTCGGGCTACCGTAATGTCTAAGCAACGCGTTCATACTAGTAATATATATATATATATATATATATATATATATATATATATATATATATATATATATATATATATATATATATATATATATATATATAAATAAATATAGGCTAGAGTTGTAATAAGAAACATAATCAATTTATTGTTTTACATATTTTTTTGACAATTTTTGAAATAAAACTTTTAAATATTTTTACATTTTAGTGTTTTCTAGAACATCTTAATAAATACTGTTAAGTTGATACATATTGAAATCAATATCGGTAGCAGTGTCATCAGGACAACATTCCTTTGCAGGGTTTTTTTCCCTTTTTTTTTGTTGTTGATCGAAAAAGATGTATACAGTATGGATTTTGGAACTTTACAAAAAAATTTTTTGAAAAACTATTTTAAGTTTTCTTCTTTATATATTTTATACATTATTATAGTGATAAGGCAGGATACAAAAACTTCCCAAGCAACACAAGAATTTGCCTTTTCGTTTAATAAACGTTTATTAAACGATATTGTCGTGTATTTTTGGTTTTGGTATATTTATTACACCTATATTAAACATTTTTAAACACGTGCATATTTTAATCGTATATTCAACGTATGTCATATCATCTTTTAATATCATAAAATTTTTAAAAAATATTTTACTTTATATTATGGTGTCATTTATGTGCGTGTTTTAAAAATGCACAAAAAATATGTTTATAGTTTGGAACTATTAATGATGATCTCATGAAACACTCTTTTTTTCGAGTATTTTCAAAACGTTTTTTTTCTTACTATTTACTGAAATTTCAACTTGTGAAACTAAAGCATAATGTACGTCTATTATAGATTATTTTTTATTAGAAAACTAACTATTATTGCTTTAAAATCATTATCATTCTCCTATGACAATATCATTGGTTTAGTAATAATATTTTTATAATTTTAATTTGATGTTAATATTTACAAATATTTGACTTTGTGCTGTATATAAATAATATTGTCTAAAATTCCCTAAAAGTAAACGTACCAATAATCTACAAAATTTACTCATCCGTTCGGCATTATTCCAATAACAGCCAATAACAGCCTTACAATAACGACACGTGATGCGCGGCAGTTGCTTTTCTCCTCGGCTTTGTCACTAACCTTCGACACTTCGAAGTTCGAAGTGACTTATGAGATTGAATGGCCGCCGAAAGCCGCTAAACAAAACGTTGGCCGGCTTCATGTTTCTTGTTGTAAAATATTGTGCAGTGCATTGTTTTTCCGATTGCTAATAAAGTAAGTACCTACTTTTTACCTTTATTTTAATTGCGCTCATATCAATTCAATAGTTATGCATATTACATATAATATTAGATAAGAATTGTTGATGTTTTATTTGATGAAGTCGGCAAAAATGGCCACTGAACCTGTTGCGGAAATTTTCGTTTTGATCTCTCAACCCCTATTATACCTTATTTATAAGGAATGATTATGGCTCAAACACTTGGATTAGGTGAATGTCACACCTTACACCTCTGTTTTGTTTTAATTTTTAGTACACTAAAATAAAAATTATTGAAATATATCTTGGTTATTTAATGGTCTATTATACGTTTTTAATAAACCATTTATAAACGTCTAATATATACGCTTTAATTTACGTGTATTGTGTACTATTTTAGTATTATTTTTAATTTTCTTAGAAATGTTTGGGTTGAAAGAAGTCGTCCATATTCTCAAAGAGACCTGATTTAACATATCAAAAGAAAACAACAAATAGTCTCGGTCTTAATACTTTTTTACTAATTAACCGTTAAATGGTGACATGTGTTTCGCTCCTAAGAGCATCATCAGACCTAAAAAATAATACAAACAAAACCAATCAATTACAATAAAGACCTTAAAATGCGGGAACGGGACGGGAGCGGGACGAATTTGGACACAAAATATTTCTCATGGATATGGGAGTATTGTTTTATGATGTGGGACCTATTTCCACAGCGGGATATATGTATGTATTCACAACGCGTTGGTGTAAATATATTCATATCCCGCTGTAGAAATAGGTTCTGCATTCGTTTCGCCCCCGTCCCGTTCCCGCATCCCGCGTTGATTTGGGCGTATCTTTAATCTACCCTAACAATTAATTTATTATGCAAAAAACACTAAGATCACCTGTACTTTTTAGTGACTTTGGTTTTTCTTTTTTACAGAAGCGGTCAAAATTTCATTTCAAGGTAAGGACCAGGTGCAGCGAGTTGCATTTGTCGGAGAACTCACAGACAAAGCTATCGGACAGGCATGCCAAGATTGACTTAAACTGTTCAAATAGCGATACCGTAATGCCAAAACGTGAAAGACTCTATTATTATGTTTGATTCTAGAATTTTTTTAAGTTTCAACTGTTTTTTTATGTTCTATACAGTTTTTGTTGAGTTTTTTATTACTTTTATTTATTAGAGTGCAGTGTTAAGTGTTACCAGTTGCGTCCTTTTGATTTGTGAGTTTGTTATTTTATTTATTATTTTTTTTTAGATTTAGTAAGCCTAAACGAATGTATTACCTAATACATATACCTATATTATACATACAAAATAAACGTTTTTCGTATACGTCAATATTTGATTTATTTCATATAGCTTTTTTAACGTAAAATTTAGTCTAAAGATGAACGTATAAAATTTAAGACTTTTTAACGTGTTTAGTAAACGTTATAGTTTTGTATATTATATACCAATTTATAGGGTTTATTAGAAACCGCTTTTTAATTGCTCATTTTATATTATAAATAAACGTATACTTTCAACGTCTAAAATTTGGATAGTATTGCAATATTAATACACCTATATTAGGCGGACATTTTAACCTATATTAAAGGTTAGAAATAAACTAAAAATATACTAGTGGTATATACGTAATTAAACGTTTATTAGAGGATTCTGTGTTGCTTGGGTTATTTTGACTAAATTAATTATCGTTTGGTTTAAGTTTTCTAAGAGGCTTGAATAAATTATGCTTAGATCATCAATATCTTTTCTTTTATTTATGCAACTACTATCCAGGAAAATTTCCACCATTTCCAAAAACTATCTTTTGTTTTTGTTTTTTTCTGTGTTAAGTACCTTTGCGTTGGCAAAATCAATGTTATGATTAGTCGTAAGGACATGTTCAGATAAGGTACAAGTTTTTTTATTGATCCTGCAATCGCTCTTATGTCTGGTAATTCGTTGCTGTAAAACAGTGGAAGTCTGTCCTATATAGTTACTGTTGCATTCTGTGCATTAAAGAGAGTAAACAACATTCGATTTTTTCAAAACACTGTCTTTATCTTTTAGCCTGGAAAAAGTTTTTCCAATTTTTAAAATTTGTTTGCCAAAAATGTTGGTTTCTAAACTTTGTTCATTGTTAGAAAGATTGTTAACTTGTATTGTTCTATTGTAATTATTTAAATTATTGGTATTAATAGAGTTGTGTAAAAATTTATTAAGAAAAGATTTTGGATAACCATTGTCCAATAAGATAGAGTAGAGCTTTTTTATGTTTTTATTAATATATGATGGATGACAAATTTTTTGATGGTTTCTCTTCAAAAATCAAGTTGCAAAGTAAAGTGAAAAATATTTGTAATCAACTCGAGGGTTGCTAGGAATTGCCCAAGCAGCAAGCTGACGTCTATTGACGTCTCTTTTAGTCATTTTTGGTCACATTTTGTCAGCAAAGACGTCATAAGATGACGACACAATGACGTTAAATGGACCTCCCTAAGTCACAGACAAAAGACGTCCCGTTAATGACGTCATAATGACGTCTTTAAGATGACGAAAAATTGACGCATATACCTTTTTTAAGCTAAAATGATACGATATTTTATTTGAAAATTAAAATGGGGAAAAACTCCCTATGTTGCCAATGCGCGACGCGATCTTTGACCGTGTAGGTTGATTTACCAATATTAAAAAGGTCTGGATTAATCGCGAACGCAGCTTGTCATCCTGAATTATTTTATTGATAGAACCAGGGGTAGCCGGCCTAAATGGGTACACCCCACTGAGACTGTCATCAGATGCAACGCTGAGGGTCTCAAAAAATTGAATTTGATCGGCTACTCTACCTGGTCTTACCGGTCCGAACCGGGTTGCCTTAGCAACCTCTCCCGGATTCCCGGACGTTCCTGTTTGGAATTCTTCCTGCGTGGCGGCCTTAAAAATCTGATCACTAGCCTAAATTATTACACATTAAGAAACTGTCTGACTCATAGGAATGAGTCATATCGGGGGCAGTCACATTTATGGCCTCTTGAAGAGGCCTCATCCCGTAGGATGAGGGGAAAACCCGCCTTCCACCCGGCGAACCTGGAATTATGTTCGCCGCCCCAATGTGATTGGAATTATTTAAAGGGGGAGTCGTGCCGGACAGAGTAAAGTTTGTTTGGGCTAAATTAGCCTCTGATGAATAACGATGCATGCTTGGATTAAAGTTATTTTCCATAATGGAAATTAACAAAGAAAATTTTATATATAAGGAGTAGGCACTAAGAACGAAATTTTCTGGACAGACGGTCCTAAAGGGGATAAAAAGGGAAGTCCTTACGTTTTTTATAGAGCTCTTTACAATAAGAAACCTAAAAGCTAATATGTACAATGGCTCTATAAAATAATTATTTTATTTTCGCCCTAGCAAACTAACTTTGTTAATGCCTAAAAGTTTTTAGCACCTAAAGTCCTAATTGTGCTATTTTAATTCTTTTCACTATCACGGCACTAATGTTTTTGTGGCGGGTTTCACTTAGTAGTGTTTATGATATGATCACTCTAAGGTTAATTGTTTATGTAATTAACGAGTGACCGTTAATTGGTTTAATTAACTTTTTATGTTAATTATTTTTTAACGCAATAACAATAATCTAAATCAAACAAAATTGAAAGCTTTTTGCTTTTATATAACGAGCTATACCTCTAGATAGCTAAGTTATTATTCCAGTTTAGTCTAAGACTAAATAAAATTTAAATTAGTCTATTAATTAGAAAAGTAATCAATCTAAGTAATTAACGAATTTTGAAAACAACTCTTAAGTGTAATCAAACACAAAATAAAGAAGCTTTCAATCTTCAGGTATACAAAAATTAACACTTAAAAACTAACGGCTAATTAATAAAAAATTTAATTTTAAATTTAGCACTAAAATGGCTAATTACAATAAAATAAGATCTTTAGCTGATTATATGTCTTATTAAAGACTTAACAAATAAAACATAAAAATAGAATAGAGGAAAAGAGTTTTTCCTAACACTAAGTTTTAAAATTAACAAACTAATTAAAAATGTCCAATCAGGAACTTTATAGTTATTTATCTGATTTCTTCGGACTGCACGGCTTTTAATTAGCAAAAATTAAAATCAGCAAATCTTAATGTCTTTTAAATGGAAGTACTGAAGGTACCGGGGCGTGCGAACCAGGTCTCGACTTTTCTGGAGCAAAATCACCAACAGATTGATAAATTAAGAAATTATCATTGGCTTGGCGGTTCTTTAAGTAGTTTTTAGAGATCTATCCCAAACTAATTGTTGGGTAAATTGCTTGTGGACTGTATATGGGACTGGTTCGGACCTTCTAACGTTAAAGTAGAGACTTCTAAACTTTTAAAACTATTTATTTACTACAAATACATCGTACTAAACTAGAAAATTGTGTAAGGTCAGTTACGCATGACTGTCTTGTCTCTACACTCTGTTGAACTCATCAACTCGTCCTTCGTACTGTCCGCGACGGCTCTTTCTGCACGCACGGAGCGAGGGGATAAAATCGACGTTGCCACGTAGAGCAAAATTTACTTTTGTAGTTTTTAATAATCCAAAATTATACACTAATCTTCCGGACTGACCAACAATTATGGACCAGCTGAATTTCGTATGGGCTCGGAAAAACTTAGAACGGATTTTCAGAAGAAAGCTTTTTACCTAGGAACGATAGAGCACTATCCCAGTTCCTGAGTACGGTCGTAGGCAGATCACGTACTCCGCGGACTAACTTTTATCTCTTAATCACCCGTTAATTAAACCCCGTCGCGATATCTTCTTAATTAGTTATTACTTCTTCAGAAAAGGAAATTCTACCAAATGCCAACCGGCTTTTGAAATAGAATGGCCAATTCACAAGTGCTAATCCTTCTTTTCACCTAGTATGTGCAAGTCTAGGGTATATTATGAACGATTAACAGGCGCATCGATCAGCAATTGAGGCCTAAAACGCACTTAAGGATGCTGAGAGATTTTTTATAAGTCTCGATGTGATGTGAACTAAGTCTAGACAAAATCTCTTGTCTTTCGTAAAAAACGCGGTGTTTTTATATTTCTCCGGCGGGTTCTGATAGCCTAAAAAACGGTTCTGACCAATCACGAAGCAGCTTATTTCACCCCGAAATGAATCTCGCGACGGCCCTTAAAAAATCGCAAATTTTGAAGATTTTGTTGCCGTCGCGATCCTTAAATCTTAATTTACTCGCGACCCAATTAAGGTAGAACCCTTTATGACATCTTAAAATTTAGCTTTGATAAATCCCTATCTGATGCCCAAACCCTAATCCAAACCCTCTATAAATAAAAATTTCCCGCGGAGGCACGCTTTTTCTGGACCATTTTTTCGAGTAATTAATTTATATTGGCTTTATTTAAAGCCCTAGGAAGTCAAATGATATATCAAAATATAGGTAATTCCTAGAACTATTAGTATAAAAATTAGAAAGAAAATCTATTCAGTAGTTTTCCCATAATAAAGGTTTTTCCAAAATATTTAAAAACGTTTGCGTGACACAGAATTTGACGACCCGATAATTTTTCGAACAGTGAATGGTTCATGGGTACGCCTCCTAATGATTCACGCAAATTGCCTGATTTCAATATTTTGACATGTTTTTATTAATTATAAAAATTCTAATTAATTAAACTGGGGTTTTTGATTGTTAAAAGGTCGGTCATGTTGGGGACTTTTAATTTACACAAAAGCAGGCCGATTTGAGCGCTCTGCTTGAAATCCCAGATAAAAATGCAGTGGTTTGGGGTTAAAATTTTTATTTTTAATTATTGCAAAGCCCATTTGCAACACTTACTGTTTGCAGTTACCTTGCAGTGCAAGGTCGCATCTCTCGGGACACTGTCCAACCTGGAGATGCAGATTTTTACACTAGCCGAAGATATTTCTTTCAAAGCTAATTGAGATCACCAACCGCAGACCGGTCTCAAACTATATTGGTATAAGATGTTGAATAAACGTAGTAGTTTATTGTCCATTACGCCATCTATCGGTAAAGTTTTTCCTATTTCAATTTTGTGAATTTTGACACGAATCATATAATTTCACAAATTTTTTCTGGCGGGTTTTCTAAACATGACGTCATTAGATTTTTGTGAGCTAGTATGACGAAAAATAACGTCAAAAACACGTCATTAAAATGACGTTAAAATGACGTCATTGTTTTGGTCTGATGAAGACCTATGACCAAAAATTACTTAAAAATGACGTCATAATGACGTCAGCTTGCTGCTTGGGTGCTAAGTTATTATATTATTTCGAGGCTGCCAAATTTGTTTAATTGTTTAATTTTTAAAACCGGTTTTTATATTGATTTTTCTTTTTTTTGTCTAATTTCCATTAAAATCCTTTAATTAGGCAACATCAGGATGGATAAAGAGGGCATCGAAAAAATGTAGAACTTTCGAAAATATGGTGTCGTCAAGAAAAATATAAAATGTTTGTTTCCAATAATTGTTAATGCAGTGTTGAAGCTGCACCTTTTAAATACCCTAGATTAGAGTTTGTGGCGTCATAACATAAACCAGTAATCCTATTTTTTTAATTTCAAATAATTAAAGTTTTATAAACTGCCAATGAATTGAAGAATTGTTCCTTACTGGCTGAATACTGTAAAGGACTGAAACTCCATGCACTTGCTCCACGTATCCAGTAGTATTAAGTAAGAGTCCAGCAAGTGTGTCGGGTATATTTTTATTTTTTAAAGTGGCTAATTTAAAAATACATTTTAATTACAGGCAACAATACAGTCTGACATCCCCGCATTAGCTAGGAAAAATAAAATAACAATATAATATTTTGTGCACCCACCTATACCTAATATTTTGATTTGCTTGTGGCATGTGTTCCTCTACTCCGATTAATTTTAATTTTTGTCGGATTTATTTTTAAATATAAAGAAACATTTTTGCAGGGTGGCCCAGTAAAAATATTTAAAAAGAAATTTACTCCCATAGAGATGGGTAACCCTAATGCATACACGGGGTACCAAGAAAATATTAAATAACCGAGGACAAGTTTTCCGATCGGAATTAGTCAAAAATATGGTGGAAAACATTGGTTCTTGTAATTTGTATACTACGCCATATCATCCACAAACCAATGGACTAACAGAGAGATTTACCAAAAAGCTTGCAGACATATTAAGCTTATACGTTTCCACAGCACAAACTGATTGGGACTTATACCTACCACAAGTAACAATTGCCTACAATGCCAGTAAACAAGAGACCCACACATTTTGCTTCATTCTATTTAGTTTTTGGAAGAGACCCGCAGCTAATACCGGATGACATTTTTTTGAAAAACATACAAACAGTAGCCACCCAGGGATGCAGGAGCCACCACTCTTTTCAACGAAAAGGAGACCAGCCAGACAACCCGGAGGACAGCCAACCGGTGATGCATGGAGCCACCACGCTCATCAATGGAAAGGAAAACTGGCCAGACAACCCCGGTTATGCATAAAGTCACCACGCACGTCAACGGAAAAGAAGACACAGAAAAAATTAAATTGTAAAAAGTAGAATTAAATGTGAATTTTTAAAGTTGAAAAATTATGGAAATGTGTATATTAGTTCATTGTGTAAATATCGTTTTAAGTAATATTTCTTTTGTTAAAACTTTTTATATATTTTTATAGAACTAAATGTTTTTTTTTTACAAAAAGGAAACCTTCTTAAGGTTAGTCCTGGTTAGGTTAAGGAAAGTAGGCACGGTTGGGGCAAAAAGGTAAACTTTTTAATAAGGAGCGCTCGATTTTTTATATTTGTACGAAAATTAGGTAATGTTTGTGACGTCACCTTTTTGCCATAATATTTTTTTATCTGACAAAATAAACCAATACTTGCATGCCATAAAATAAAATCACCAAAAAACATAAAAAAATGGTTCTTACCCATAATAACGATTTAAACGTAAATTCCCTGTAAAAAATATCCAAAGGTCAGTGACTCCCGTTAACAAGTTTTACAATTCTCTGTAACTGCAGTACTAATAACTACTCAATTTAACTATAAACAGTAAGAACTAAACATATATAAAAGTCCAATAACTAAATAGCAAAAAAATAACACCACAACCTCGAAAAAAAACCTTCCAGTACGATTGTAAACAAAAAATTACGGGAAAAGATTACGTCACAAAATTTAGAGATTAAGGTCTAAATGGGATCGAGCGCTTCTTATTAAAAAGTTTACCTTCCTTGCTGTTGGGGGAGCCTGGTTGATACAGGTCACTTGCAGGGCCAAGCCAGAACCACTTTGTATCTGGTTTTCTAAGAAAACACGACTTCGCTCCACGGCAGACATTCCCGTCTCGTACAAAGGTGCTAATTAAGGTGGGTTTTCTAACTTTATTTAATGTTAAAGTAGGGTGTATATAATAAAATTGGCTACCATATTTTTTAAATGATGACTATTATTTAATAATTGCTCCCGATATCCCGGTAACCGTAAAAATATATCCTACCTTACATACACTTGACTTTTTATATTATGTTAGATTACTTTATTTATTATATTGTAAAATATTTTTAACCGGTAGCCCTTAAACCTATGTTGTATATTTAAGGGTTGAAATCAGGTCTGAGTAAGTTTAACTTTTATTTTTTTATATTTTTTTATATAACCTAAGTAAAAATAATACTTTTATACCAAAGAAATAAAATTAAAAATTTATTTCTTTTAGAGTCATCTTTTAATTTTTATAATATCATTGCAAGAGATTATTTTCTACTGCCATTTTTTTATTTCCTTATTGATACTGACAAAACCTAGTAGGGTTGTTAGACTAACGAAAAGTCATTTTATTGAGTGTAAAATAGGGTTTTACAACTACTTTAGATTTCGCCAGAAATGATTAGAACTTTTAATTTTTAAATGAGACGCCCTGTGTATTTTTTTGTTTTTTAAATTATAAAATCAATTTTACGTCGAAACACATTTTTTTTCAACGAATTTTTAATTTAAATTTTAATTTTTAATATAGATTGTCATGATCACTCCTTATACTTTACTTACCTACAGAAAAATAGAAAATCGATTTTATTTTTTATTTTTTTTTAATAAAGGGCTCTAAACTAAATTTTTATTATTATTTTTGCCTTAGCTCAAAAAGTAAGATACAACTATATCCCTTTCATAATATTTCTTAATGCAGTATTTTAAATCAAATCCAACAAAGTAGAACACTACGATACCACAAGAATAAATATATTAACCAGAAGGATATCTCTTTTACCTTGAGCGGCGCAGGCTGTGACCTTCGAGGGTTACTAAACCGTAATTGCCAGTGCAGTAGTGAAAGGCGAAGCAACGACTCGGTAACTGTCAATGTATTTTATATAGTTTATTGCGATACGTTTTATTTTCCTGGACTATAATTTGCTTCTAAGAGTATCCGATGTAATTAAACAGAATGATAATTTTCCTATTATTAAACCTCCAACAGTGTCAGAAAGAGCGGATATACCAATTATTATTGACACAAGTTACCAAAAAGATACACTGCTAGAAACTAATTTCGTAAGATATTTTGCTGGATATCTAATTAAAAAATGTTTAGCTGTACATTCTTGCGAAATTTGTGAGGCATATTCAAAGGCATATCAAGATCTAGATGAAACGACTTTGTTTTGTTACCATAAAGCCTATAAAAATGCTAATTTAGACGTATTTGGAAATTTGAATATGCCTCACACTTCGTAAAGTTTATTTCATTATTAGAAACTTTATTTCAAATAAATTTTGAAGGTATTGTAACAAAAAAATTAATTCAAAAGTTTGAAAATATCTGCAAAAATACTAGTTTTTACATCCTTGTGAAAATTTTCCAATTAATTATTTAATTAAATTATTTGGTAGAGTTAGATTATTCCATACACTCAAATGTTTAAACAAGAATTTCAAAAATGTTAAAAATAGAAAAATTGTCATATGGAAAAATAAATAGACACTTGTGTAAATTATACAATACATATTTTAAAAAACTGAAGCGTATCCAGAGTAAATATTATGATAGAAATGTCAATTGCCCAACGATTTTATTATTTGTCTGATCAATACCCCAGATTGATGAGAAGATTGGTGCGATCTGGTAGCTAGGACTTACCGAATTATTTTTTAGCTTTTAGTACCTACAATAAAACCGTTTAACATAAAAGTTTTTTTACATAATGTATTTTCAAGTTTTTAGTTTTGTTGTTAGTTGGTACTTCTCATTCTATTGAGTTCGCCTTACTATAACTAACCAGAACTAAATAACGATTCTATATTGAAGTGGTTGTGGAAAATATGTAATTCGCCATTTTGCAGCAACGTCCATCTTGAATTTTATTTTTTTATAGTGAGCTCTATTCTACCAACCAAGCCCTTTCATTTGATACCCATATTGAGGTAGTTGTGAGAAAAAATATGTAATCCGCCATTTTGTGGCGGCGGCCATTTTGGTTTTTAATTTTTTTATAGTGGGTTCTATTCTACCAATCAAGCCCTTCCATTTGATACCCATATTGAGGTATTTGTGAAAAAAAAAATATAATCCGCCATTTTGTGGCGGCGGCCATCTTGGATTTTATTTTTTCATAGTGGGTTCTATTCTACCAATAAAGCCCTTTAATTTGATACCCATATTGAGGTTGTAGTAAAGTAATATGTAATCCGCCATTTTGTATCGGCGGCCATGTTAGATTTACAATCATAAAGAATATGTTATATTGTATTGTCATCAAGACTAAGGAAGTGTACCAAATTTCAGATCGATCGGTCGTCAGGAAAGGGGTCAAATTTCAATTACTAGATTTGACCCAAAAAATAATTCCAAATAAATAACAAACAGGTCAAGTAAAACCGTTTAAAAATAGTTTTTACATCCTTGTGAACAATTTCCAATGAGTTATTTAATTAAATGGTTTGTTACAGTTAGACTATTCCATACCCTCAAATGGATAAATAGAAACTTCAAAAATATGAAAAATAAAAAATTGCCATATGCGAAAATAAATAGACACATTTCATAATAATTATTAATATATCTCAATACGACATATTATTAAAGCATCTGTTTTATTTCATTGCATAGGGTAAACTGCCCAATAGTCGGCACTGAACCCAGTTATTGGCACTTGGCCTTTTAACGTGATTTAAGTAAGCATGTGTTTATAGAACAATTAAGTTTTCCCGCGCTATGCAATCCCACTCCTCCAACGTATCAAGGTCATTGTATTTCCTTCTTCTGAGTTGAATGTACAAGCTCAAAAACGCGGTAGAAAAAGTGCATGTTTCAAGTTACAGTGTTTCTTTATAAAATTGTTAAGGTAAGTCAACTTTTTACCCTTTAATAAGCTCTTTATTAGCTACCAATCTTTGCCCGATTTTTGTTGCCAGGGAAAATATACCTAATTATCTATTGTTTGGCCTAACATAACCTTAATTTTAGTATTAATAAATAAATAAGTGGCAGTGCCGACTACTAGATTTACATTTGAGAGTTAATGCTAGTTATTGGCATGGGTGCCAATAACTGGAAGGGAGACGTAATATTCCCTTTCTATTTATTGGCATGGGTAAATGATAAAAATTATAAAGATTTAAGAAAAAATTATGACCATTTTGGTTTACAAGTTTGTCTGTCTGTGGGCCTGCTTGTTCATTTCTTTATGTCTCATTTTATTTTTTACAGGTGCACCAAAATGCCCAAAGTAAAGAAGGGTAAATCGTACGCTAAAACGTACAATGAAAAATCCATTGAAGATGCACTTGAAGCAATAAGAAATGGAATGTCAAGAAAGTTAGCGGCTAAAACATTCGGTGTACCTCGTCAAACTTTACAATACAGACTTTCGAATAAATTTAAAAAAACTACGCATGGACCTTCGCCAGTTTTGCTTTTATCTGAGGAAGAAACCTTAGTGCAATGGATATTAGATTGTCATAGTAAAGGGTTCCCTAGACGAAAACAGGATATTCAGATGTCTGTCAAAAATTTCCTGGACACTGTTGGAAGAAATACCATGTTTAAAGACAATTTACCAGGTGATAAATGGTTTAACCTATTTTTACAAAGACATCCGAATTTAAGTTGTAGAACAGCAGAATCTGTTACTTCCGCTAGTGGAGTGGTTTCCGAGAAGGATATAAGAGGCTGGTTTACAAAAATTGAAAATTACTTAGACGAAAAAGGTTTCTTCGATATTCTTCTAGATCCCACTAGGATATTTAATGGAGATGAAACAGCGTTTTCCTTTAACCCCAAGCAGTCTAAAGTAATTGCACCTAGAGGCTCCCAAGATGTCTATGAGGTGGATTCAGGTTCGGCTAAGCTTAATCTCACAGTTATGTTTTCATTTAGCGCAAGTGGACAAACAACTGATCCCATGATTATTTTTCCCTATAAAAGAATGCCCAAGAGCATTGTAGATACAGTTCCTGAAGGGTGGGGCATAGGAAACAGCGAAAACGGCTGGATGAAATCCGAGCTATTTTATGAATACATAGCTAATGTATTCTATAAATCTTTGGTAAAAAAGGAATAACTTTTCCAGTCATTTTATTTGTAGATGGTCATAAAAGCCATTTAACACTTCAATTAAGCGAACTATGTACAAAATTAGACAAAATTCTTATAGCCTTATATCCAAATGCAACGCGCATTCTACAACCTGCCGATGTGTCAGCATTTAGGCCAATAAAAAATGACTGGAAAAAGTATTTATTGGAATGGCGTCTAAAAAATCAAGGTAAAGAGTTTACCAAGGCTACATTTGCTCCTTTATTAAAAAAGTTGTTGACGATATAAAACCTTCAAATATTAAAAATGGTTTTCGTGCCTGCGGTTTGTATCCCTGGAATCCCAATGCCATTGATTATAAAAAATGTTTGGGTAGGGTAAACAAAAATGTAGACACTAATGATGACACAGTTTCTTTGTATAATAATGAAGGCTATTTAACCTATCAACAATTTTTCGAAATTGTAGGAGAAGAAACTATAGAAAAGTTTAAAAACGCTAGTACACAAAGTACGCTAGAAAACGAGTCAAATGTGTTATATAAATTGTGGTCACTTATAGTAGAGAAAATTCAGTTGAAAATAAATCCAGAAGCGAAAATTCAACAACAGTTTCAATAGCCGAAGAAAAAAGGATGATAAGAACTTTACCGAATCACGTATTAATAAAACTGTTAACGAATCATATGCATATTTACGAACAAATATGCAGCTTCAAGAAGAAGCCCAAGAAGTAAAAACTTTTAATATTGATGATATACCTGTCATTATAGTATCAGAAGACATGGAGCACGAAAATGTAATAATCGAAGAAACAGTTATAAGTAAAGCAAATACATCTAACCAAATGGAAGATTATTTGACGTGGCCAGAATCACCACACAGAAAAAACAAAAACAATTTAAAAAGTAAAGAAAAAATGCCCTTCGTTATGACATCTAGTGGCTGGAAAAAAATTTTTAGTGAACAGAAGCAGCTTAAAGATAAAGTTGAGCAGGAAAAAGAAAAAGAAAACAAGAACGACTAAAAAATAAAGCTATTAAAGCAGAAAATAAATTAGTCAAAACTAAAAAGCCCAAGGCGACATCAAACAAAAATGATCTAAAAATATCAAAAACAGATATACTTGAAAGAAAAACTGACAACGAGAACATCAAAAAACAAGAGAAAGAAAATTTAAAAGAACAATGTAATTACCTAACAGAAGATGCAAATTCGAAAAACAAAATAAATGTAATTTCTAACATTACAATTAAAGACGCCATCATCAAAAATTATGAAAATCAAAAACCACATGTAAGAAATTTGCTTAAGGAAATCGAAAGGGATGGAGGTGGAGCCAAACACCAAAATGAAAATACAGCTGAACCAGATGCTTACAAAGTTTTTTCAGGACTGTGCTACACATGTACTTTTAACATTAATTATGTAAATACGGGTGTTAAATGCAAAAAGTGTCATATTAGGCAATATCACAAAATATGTCTACAAAAATATAAAAAATTTACCAAAGATTTTGTTTGTGACCCTTGCAAGAAAAAAATGACTTGTTTTTTTTTAAAACTATCACTGTTATTTGTATTTTATTTTGTTTAACCATTTACCATATATTTTGTAAAAATATTGTTATTAAACCATAATAAAATTTAAGTAGGTAATCTCTTTATTTAACCACTAACCAATTTATGGTTAAATAAAAACACAAGTGCCAATGACTGGTTGATTGAATGCCAATAATTGGAATTAAGGTGCCAATATCTAGATTTGTTGACATATATAAGAAAAAATACCCATAATAAATTGTAGACATAAAAATTCGTTGATCTGTAAAAACATTTCAATGACTAGTGTTTTTAACTACCTATGAACATATAAAATTTCGCATCTATGACAGAATTTTTAATAATATACTGTCTAAAAGTTATGGAAATCCTTAAGGGTGCCAATAACTGGCCAGTTTACCC
>JACEGR010006531.1:0-59618 GCA_014170235.1 Listronotus bonariensis | reverse complement strand
AACAACTTCCAATAATTATTTAAAAAAATAGGTACAAAAATATTGCCATTTATAAAGAATATTGTTTAACAATGGTTACAAAGAATACCAACAACACATAACAAAAAATTTCCACAATTTAAGAGTACGCGCACACAAGAAGTCAAAGAAATAGGCAGAAAGATAGAAATATCCGAAAAAAAACTTAAGCTGCAAACATTAAAGTTTTAATAATTTAAAGTATGTACTTTCAAATAACAGTAGTTAAAGTGGATGGCAACTATGGCAAGATACATAAACTAAAAGGAAAAAAAACTATTTTTAAAAGAAGCTTTAATTTTAAATGAACTAAAAAAATAATACAGGCTTTTTTAAAACTTTTACCATCAACATAAAACATCATTACATCATAAATGAACGTTTTATTTCTAAAAATTTAGTATTACATACAGAGTTGGGTCAAATACTGTTATTCAGTATTCCAATACGATTACTGAATACGGCATAAAAAAAGTATTCGAATACCAAGAATAAAAGTATTCAAATACCGGTATTTATAAATACTAGTATTGGGTATTCATGAATACTGAGCAAAAAAAGTCCTCACCTCTTAACGACGCATTGACATTTCTTGACACTTCTTATATTTTAAAGAACCAATAATTTACTATAATACTATACTAAATACTTTAAATCCCGTTTTATTCAAATTCTGGTATTCGAATCCTTCAAATTCCGATATTCAAATACTGGAAACCAGAATTCGAATACTATTATTCCAAAATTATATTCACAATACAAAGTTCCGAATACTGACCAAAAAAGGCTTAAGCCCCTGTGTATAGACCGTATTTGCCAAAAAATACTAATACATTTTAAATGCCCAATATTTTTTTGTGGGGGCTAATCGCCGTCTTGAGAGGCCATACCCTTTCCCCTTAATTGCGCCCTGCCGGTAATACCATTTTAAATTCCAAAACAGCAATTATTTTCTGTTATACCAAAAGTAATCAATCAACTAATCACTAATCCATACTTATGTTAAATATATTTTTATTTTTAAAGGTAAAAGTTATAGGGGAGAACAATCTTTATACCTTTTATACAAGGTAGCGAGCCACAAACACGTTACCCAAAGGGTGAAGTTATATACTTGTAAAGTATTTTATTTTGAAATTTAGGAATAAAAATAAGCCTATTAGTTTCATCATCTACACTAAAAATATAGTGATATTTAGATTCTTAGGGTTTTTGAATTTTGTTAAAAACAATTTTTTTTTTTTTTTATATATAGGGTAACTTTGTTATTTTAAAAAGGGAATTGTTTACAAAACCAGACGAATGGCCAATTTTAATGAAATTTGGTATACGCGGGTTTTTTTGGGGCGCTGATAATGAATCTGTAAGAATTTTTAGTCGGACACGGAATTGGAATAGAAAACTAATCTATTTTTCCTTTTTTTGCACGCAACTGTTGAGTTTTTCGCTAAATTGGCACCTTATACTTGATTTTCACCTCCTAAAAACCCATGTTTCTATTTATTTAACCCATTTTTTTTTATAAAATTGTAAAACTTTATTTTTAATCATTTCAATCGCAGTAGCTTTGGCACAGCCGAGATGGAAATCAAATATGGAGTTCCAGTTTAGCTTTAAATCAAGAATAATTGGTTGCAAAAAGAAGGGGAAAGTGAAAAAGGGGTAAATTTGCTGTTCAAGTTTGATGATGGACAATTTGAAAACAAAACGTGTCATACCAAAATTTGTTTAGATTTGTATTCAGGCGCCCCAAAAATTCCTCGAATACCAAATTTCATTAAAGTCGGCAATGCTTGCGGTTTGCTTTTATTAACTTGGGTTGTAACTATCTATCTATCTATCAATCTATCCATCTGGCTGCCTATGTAACGGAATCTTTGAGCCTAATTTTAACCAACTTCCAGCTATTCGATTTCTTTGAAACTTTGCACACGTATTAAGGACCCATGACAATGCAATAATCTGCAAACAGTATCCCTTTATCTTTTTTTTAATCGCCAGGAAAAAAATTCCATTATATTATAAAAACAACACCTAGGATGCCATCTGTTGGAAAAATTTCAAACTTTGCTATTAAATGAGGAAGAAATTTTTAGTGGATTGCAAAGTGTTGACAACGGTCCAAACATTTCCTGAGTGCCATCTGTTGGCAAAATTTGAAACTTTGCTACTTAATGAAGAAGAAATTTTTTAGTGAGTTGTAAATCTTTGCAAATTTTAAAATTTGCTACCATTGTCATTTCATAGGGGGCTGGTTATTTTCTTTTGCTGCTTAATTAATTAGTATGTTCTAATTTACTGTTATATTAAGAATTTTGTGCAATATAACGAACTAAAAAATGAAAAATAATTAATAGTTTAAAAAAACTAAAAAACACGCTTTTATATGCAACCGAACTAAAAATTAAAAAATAATTTTTCATTAAAAAAATATTTTCACTTCATAGTAAAAAGCGTGGGGTGCATTTTACTATTTTTTCATAACTTTTCCATCATAGATATTGGCAAATATAATAATTATAACATTTAATATATTAAGCACCCCACGCTTTTTACTATGAAGTGAAAATATTTTTTTAATGAAAAATTATTTTTTAATTTTTAGTTCGGTTGCATATAAAAGCGTGTTTTTTAGCCGACGACATAGAAAATATAGTACATGTTCGAAAGATTTTTTTACATTTTCATGCAATACCTAACTAAATGCAATTTAAAGTTACCAATATTTTTTCCCATGAGCTAATTCCCAAATATGCTTACTTAAACAAAAATTTATAAATAACACAGAACAGTTTAAATTTCTTTATCAACTACCTAGCAATAAATATTTTTGCGGCTCTTACAAAGATCGATGGTTTAATTTCTAGAGATGCTGAACTGAAAATAAACAACGGTCGCCTGGCCTCGTCTGCATTTTTTGATAAGTAATACATTTTTTAGAGCATTATTTTTAAGCGCCTATAATTTAATTTTAGTAAACCTATGTGTGGTGTGTAATATGCACTTATTATAGTGATTATAGTGGAGTGGTGAGAAGTCAGACATTTTTTTTAAATATAGTATTCTAGTCGTGTGCATCCTGTTTAATTTTAAAGGTAAAAATTTTATAACCATCAATGTTAACCGTTTTTAAAATAAACAAACTTAAATTAATTAAGTCCAGACGCCAAAAGTTACTAATTCTATTCTATGTTGAAAGAAGAAATTTAACATAGTTTTTAATTTTATAGATTTTTTATTTTTTATTTTTCTATTTAAGTGTTTAAGCCATTTCTGTGAAGATAAAGCATGATTTTTACTTATTTAGAATTAAAATAGATAAAGTGTGTTCACAAATGGACTGATGTACTCTTATAAACATTTTGGAAAAAAGTTATTTTTAATAAAACTTTTGCTTTGTCTGAAATAATAAAAACGATTATAAAAATTGCCATATGATTTACAGGTGTAATTTGTAAAAAAATTGTAAAATTAATAAATAAATAAAATATGTATTCCAAACCATTAAACCAAACCTCTAATAATATTACTTTTAGGTGAAATTATTTAACTAAAGTATTTTTGAAAATGATATAGGTATCTATTATCTATTGAAAAATAACACCTATAAAGATATGACTGCATTTCCTTTTAAATATGTCAAAAAAAAACTATTTTTATTTCGGTTTCTGGAAATCGTTCGGGTCGTATCAGATTATATATTTGTCGTTAACCCTTAATTATTTTCTTAAAAATAAAAAAATAACCATGCTCGAAAATGTTAAACTGACGTTTTTGTAGCCTCTGTTTCCTTTACGTCACTCTGAAAATGTCTGATTAGTGGAATATACACTGTTTAGCATGTAATTAACTTACCCTATCTTACTGTGACACGCTCGACAATTTCTGATGAGTATATTCTTGTTTTTATGATCGGCCCTGTATATGGGGCTCATATTTGGTGGAGGAACTTAACCGGGAACAAGGTATCCTCCGGTATATTAATCTTCCGCACTGTGTAAATCCCGATATCTCCTCTTAGGCTCCCCTATCATGAAAACAAATTGTTTACTTGTGGCTGCTGTCTGCGTTTGGTTTTACCATAAAGTAACATACCTACGGATAAGAGAAACCATGGCATGCTAAAATTTTCGTACCGCTTTTGCGGCAGGCTCAGCGCTGCCACACTTTAAATGCGTCGGTCGAAGCCTCGCCTCGTGTAACATCAGCTGTGGGGAGACACGTAAGCTTACTGAAATGACTAACTGGCGGTATTTCAACGAGAAACGAATAAAATTATATTGGGAGTTTTCGCATGACCTGTCCTTAAATCGGCTATTCCATGATAACTCTTATAATTTCCTTACTCTTTGGTTTTACCTAAACCGAAAATTTGGTAATTTTGCAATTCCATTTAATTGAATAATTCAAGATTCGCTGGTTAAAATTTCTTGAAACTTGGCACAAGGGTTTATCAGATGGGTCTGCTCAAAAATATTACATTTTTCTGTAAAATGTACAGGGTAGCCAATAATTTACCCCCTTAAAATTACCATGGGATATCCTGTGTTCCGCTCGGCACGCACCACCCGATTAATACAAGTCCGCGAATTCTTTATTCTTGAGTGTTTGGCAAACACCATTGTGTGGACGGGTAGACTAAACGTCAATAGTAAATAAGCCACGGCGTCATCAGTTTTGTCTCACTTTAAATTGTTTCCCTTTTTGTTGCTCGCACACTATTTAAACGACGCGTTTACGCAGCAATAGTTTATTGCCGTCCTTATTTGTATGACGCTTGTGGCTTTTTACTAGATCTTTAGTTCGTCCACATTCGTCTTAATTGAATAAACTTTCTTGAGTCCGCTTGCTTACAAATAGTTTGCCAAATGTTTCGACAAATAGTTTGGCCACAAGTTCGCCCAATGTGCGGCGGCAGCATTAAATATAGCTGGTTTTAAGAAGTGATTAATTAGAATCTACTATTAATTTTATTGTAAACTCTAGATGGCGCCCCGGCGTATCTTTAAAAAATTAAAAACGGAAGACCTTTTTAAGACACTTTGTAACTTTTAGATAATTTTTTTATTTCTTGAAATATTTTACATAAAAAGGGTTTACGTGGTGAATGTTAATTTAAGCATTTGTTTTTGAGATATGTGGTTTTTTAAAACGGCTTCCTGTATGGCCAGGACTAAGCTATGTAAAGTCTTTTAGAGTATGAATCCTTGGGTGATTTTAAGGCGAAAAGTGTAATTACTTTTAAAATAAAGAGTGGTAAAGAAGCCTGTTTTTACAACTTTGTCGCCCTGTATTTCAGAAAGTAAGCCATTTAGGACAGTGGTTTATTTGAACTTTTCTTCTTATAAACATTAATAATAATAATTATTATACACCTATAATAAAGTATAAAAAGCTTTTGTTTATTTAGTTATTAACATTGAATAGTTTAGCACATATGTTATTACATTTACGACATATTTTTTTTTAATGTTTGTTTTTTGCTTTTTAGTTTATTATTACTATTAAATAGGTAAACATACACTAAAAACATTACTAATACATCTTTAAGTTCGCTGAAAAAGTAAATTTAACCCAAAGGTTGTCGATTTTGAATGCGCATGAACCCTAGAGGGAGCTTTGCCGCACGAACAACGTACGGCAAAGAGAAAAAATAGATCTAGTGCCTTCCTCTCTTGCGAGCCTGAATTGTTTTTTATATTGAGCCACCGCGAAGGGAAATAAAAAAAATCGGTCCACAAACGTTAAAGTAATCGCGTAACATAAACACAAAAAAAACATACAGGCGAATTAAAAACCTTCTTCCTTTTAAAGCTAAAAATCACCTAAGGCTTTATTTTCTTCTACGGGCGGTACAAAAAATTCATTTTTAAATCCATATAGCCTAAAAACGGCGGCTTAAATCAAGTTTAACCATGTATACATTTTTTATGTAAAATATATTGATGAATAAAGATATTATTTTAAATTTACATAGAGATTGGCTCATGCAACATTGGCGTAACTAAGGTGGGGCCTGGGGGCCGGGACCCCAAAAAAAATGTATCGATATGGTATATGTGTACAAATAACGTTTTAGTGGCGTCCAGGCACCTCCCAGGGTATTGCCAGCCCCTCCCTAGGACCCCTCCAGGTTCAATGGCTAGTTACGCCTATGCTCATCAAAGTTATTTTGTTTTTAATTGGGCAACATAACGCAGCTGGCTCTATTTATAGTTTACAATAAAATTAATAGAAAATTCCTTTTATTACTTATCAATCCCCTTTAGCCCAATATTGTGACAATAATCCTATTATTAACAATATTTTGTAAAATAAAACCAGAATGAATTTTTGACTTCCTGTATTTCTGAAAACATCCATGGCGTGTGTAAATTATTATCTTTACATCCAGTACAAATATCTGCCCTACGAAGTATCCAATCTTACATCAGGACCTGCTCTTTTTATTCTGTTTATATTTTTTTTTCTTAAATTTTTATTTAGCTGTACTTTTTATCGGACTTATGTTTCAGCCATCAAATAGGAAGACATCACGATTCAGTTTCTATTAAAAATTGCTAGAAGAAAAGAAAAACGTGTTTTAATCTTCCTAGAAAAAGGGAAGCTTCCTTCGCCTTCTTAAGGTGCGTAAGTGTTTTACGGTCTTGTGAGATGATTTTAAATTCCTTTTTTGTTTATACATAATATGTAGACATAAGCACCGGTGGTGGGTGCAAGGGGATGCACTTGCACCCCTCCTGGTTTTGAGAAGTATCAGAAAATGTATAAAAAAGTTAATTTTGTCGGATCAAAATAAAAAAGTTAAAAAGTATTTTAAAGGACTTCAGAATGCGCGCAGTGCGGTTTAAGAATACAAGAGAAAATGCATGGAAAAGATAAATTGTTAAAGGTGAAGACCTTTTTTTGTGCTTGTCAAAATTGATGAGGATCTTTATCGAAGAGCAATGTTTTCAATTTTTGCTCCCCGATGAATACATATTCTCTGAAACCAAAATCGTACCGATGATTCTTAATTTTACTTTAACTATAATCTTGGTAAAAATAATTTTAATTTGGAATACGCGAATAATAATTACTTACAATACGAGAGAGAAAAAGTGCCACTTTTTCTCCCGGGGATGATTTGATCAATCGTCCAAGGAAGGAAAAGAAAAGGCGCTTTACTCAACGGGGGAGTGTATGTTATTTTATCTACTTCTTTTTGCGACATTTTCAAGAAATAAACAATTATTTGGCTGCAGTATCGGAAAAAAGTATTCTTATTTAATTCGCGAGAGTAAAGGGAGAAAAGTACAAATTTGCCTCCCGGAGAAAGAAATGCCGTTTTCCTTTCTAATACAGGGAAGAAACAGTTTTCTTTAGATGAAGACAGTGAAGAAAAATACTTTTAGTTAGCCTCCCCTTTACTCCCCAGAGAAATTGTAAGTTGTAAAGCATTATTCTATTCTATTTTTTTCTATTTTTTGTTCTTGGCTCTGCTCCTTTTAGGTCCAATTCGCCAGCGGAAAATCCGGATAGAAGCTCGTAGCTCCCAGAAATTAAAAAAATCTATAATTGGATGAAATGCATAAATGGACAGCTGTCAAACCAAAAACTGCTACTGGTGTTTTGTATAACCTTCACTGTCACTACTGACAGTTCTCATGGCACGCCCATCTATTTCCCACCTTGAGAAATACCTCGTGCTTACTGCCAAACAGAATACCATCAGCTTTTAGGAATCTTCGCTCACAGCGCTTAGCTCCAGAAGAAAGATGCCCTCAGTTTTGCGTGAATCTTTACTTGATCCCCGAAGGTAAAAACGCCCGTATAGTTCCTCTAACCGCCAAACCGGGAAAAATTCTGTAATTTTCTACGCGACGTCTGCACTGTTCGAAGGTCGAACAAAGAGGTAGTTCTAAAAGCAAATTTTCTATTTGTTTTTTTTTTTTTTTTTGTAAATTTGATTTGATATCTAAAGCCATTTGATTTTTTTCACCGTACAATTTTTTTTATTTATAAAACTTTTAGATTCCTCTATATTAGAAAATGGCAGATATTTTTTTGGAACTTAGGATTTGATAATACACTTTGATAAACAGATAGAAAATTTGCTTTTAAAACTTAAAATAAACTTTTTCGCAAATTCCAAAATAAACATGTTCTTTAAAAAGTGTTCTTCTTTAGACTAATAGCATCTGGTATATTTACTGTGAGTTCTATGTCTCACTTTTTAAGATTAAAAAAAAATAAAAAATTCCCCGGTATAGTCTAAAACAGTTTAAATCTTGGATGAAACTGCTTTTATTTATTTGATCACAGCACTTGCAAGAACCTTACAATATTTCCTTGAATAAAAAAATAATTGCCACGTTAAATTACACATACTATTATTAATATCGGATATTACTCTTTTTCTTGAGCAACCAGACAGAATTATATAAATATAAAAAAGTCCTTTATTAACGTTGATAGCCATGCCAACTTGAATATTTCTGGAAGTAGTTGGAATGACTGTTAGTTTTAAACATTAATAGGTGAGCAAAAAAATGCACAAATGCCATAATTTTACTTTTTCTCCAACTCCTAATGTACCTATATAAAATTTCAATGATTAGCTTAAAACTTGTTTCATGGGAATCCTAATAGTTAAAATGTAGCAGAGTTGAGTTGTTTTTTTACTTGTTATACCATTAGTACCTTATTTATTCTGGAAATTTTCTTCGAGGCCAGAAATATTTTAAAAATTGTTCCAAGCTGCAGGCAAGGAATAATTTTCTTAAAATTTTCGTGGCCAAACAAAATTTCCTGCAATAATTTAGGCATGGTAGGAAATTTTGCACCACGCATTGGTTTTAAATAATATTCTTTTAAGTTTTACGCATTTGTCAGTAACAGAAATATTTTTCATTTTTCGAAATGTAGTTTGCACGTATTCCAGTACAGGGTGTCTCTGGAAGGTGCCGAAAAATTCTACCAAAAATTCCTAAGGCTAAAATGTGACAATTTAACCCAACTTATTTTTGTCCAAAAATGGATGATTTCAGAGATACAGGGTGTCACAAATTTAGTCTGGTTTTAGTTTTGTATACAAAAAATCTGTTATTTAATGGTGTGTTGTCATAATATTCGGTTCAAGGAGGTTTTGGAGGTGAGAAATAAGAATATGGTTTTTTTTTTTTTTTTTTATCTTTGGACAAACCACGAAGGCTAAAAGCCTAAATACCAACGTACCGTGGGTGTCTTAAGCGAGGTAAGAGGGAGTTTGTTGACACGGGACTTAAATACTTGAAGACTTGGGGGGAAGGAAAGACCTCCGCGGGCAGCAGGTTCCACAATCTAGAAATTTCTAGGGATAAAAGAACGAACAAAGTGAGAAGTTCGGGGCCTGTCCAGTTGGACCGTATAGGGATGCATACGCGCGGAACCACGAGTTTCTCTGTTGGGAACCGTGAGTGGAGGAACTATACTGGTCAATTCTTCAGAGCAGAAGCCATGGAAGTACCTATAAAAAAGCGATAAATCGCCCACAGCCCGACGATGGGCAAGAGAGGGAAGCCTTTCTGTAAGTGAAGGATCATTAATGAGACGAATAGCCCTTCTTTGAATAGAATCAAGAATGCTCAGGGTTGTTGGGGACGCCATGCCCCAGATATGAGAACAATATTCCAAGGGAGGTCGGATTTGGGACACATATAAAGTGTATAAATTAGAAGCGGAAAAATACTTTTTAGCTCGAAAGAGAAATCCAAGCTTTTTGAAGCTGCCGTGGCTATAGGTATGGTATGAATTTTATTGGAAAATCTAGAGAGCGCCACCTGCAATATCTTACAAAAATTAAAAACGAATTAACTTCTTCACTGTATGTAACTTTTAAATAAAAAATTTAATTCTTCAACATATTTTACATAAAAAAGGCAAAAGTTAATTTAAGCAATCGTTTTTGAAATATCTGGATTTTAAAAAACACTTCACTTTACAAACTGTAAGGCCAGGTCTAAGCTATACAGGGTGTTTCAAAACTAGATGCTTATCTTTTATAGTGTAAATACTTTGGTTATTAAAAAAAATAACTTATGTTCTTAATGGATGAGCTTTTGAGATTCGGAGTAGTAAAAAGCTTTTGGAGGGGGTAAAAATAGGGTAACAAGAAATAAAAAAAAAGGTTGTGTTATTTAAAAGCGCGCAGAACTTAAAAGGCGACCATTTGTTTTTTTTTGTTCTTTACTTTTCAATTTGTTCAAGTTTAAATTAAAAAGGGCACGATTTTAAATGTAAAGGTTTTTGTAACCAGAAATAAAAAAAATCCAAGAGGAGGCGCCGCAAAATGTCCAGTTCGCTTCACTTCAAAAAATGCTTCGCAGGGTCCTTTTTTGTTGGTCCTCAAAATATATTCATGACCATCTGACGGGGAGGGGTGGGGGCGCCTTCTCATTATTAGCCTAGGGTGGTCACAAGGCCTAATCAGCCGCTGCTGGGTACTTTACAAAATGGAACCATAATTTTCTTACCCCAAAATACAACGATTTTACGTAACTTACCTCAGTTAAAAGTTAATCGTTTGCAAGATACAGGGTGTCAAAGTAACAAAATTAAATAGAAACTTTGAGAACCTGTATCAAGCAAACGAGCAAACAACAACAAGGAATTAGTGGTAGTATTTTGTACAGACCTTTTAGAGTCTGCCGGGTTGTCTAGACAACCCGTAAAGGAATGCAATGAAATAAAACGTTAAATCTGAAATATCTTAAAAGTCGATGCTCGCAGCTATACTGCTTAAGCAAATAGGTATTGGGATGTCGGCCAGTAAAGCAACAGCAGAGGATGTATGTGACTCATTCAATACAAAATGTTTACATGCCGATATTCACGTTAGATTGTCTCTTTTCCTTACATTGCCTATGTGTTAAGTTATTTAGCTGAACCGGTATTTACCATGTATACCTTAAAAAAATATATTTTAAAATTACTATACTCAAAATTCAAAAATTTTATATAGTAATCAAGTGGGAAATCCCTCTCTTTGACTAAATTTTGTAGTTGTTCAGAGGCGTAGGTAACCTTTATAATATAAACAAAATATTATTTGGCTTTTCTCCAGAATAAAATTAAAAGTTTATTTAACATTTTAAGAAAATTAAAACTTTTATGCAATATGAAGAACTATTCTGCTCTTACACAATATAATAAAAGTTATTATTACTTTAAAAGAAATAAAATAATGAAATATTTAATATTAAGTTACTTACAATACAAAGGTTTCAGTCTATAAACAAAGGTTCATTAGCACTCGGTTGAAATTATTTTAATCCAATAAAATAAAATCTTAACAAGACGCCAGACGAGGACTGGGCCAATAGTTGCGTCTCAAAAATGTGGTAAATAGTTTACAAAAATGTGGTAGACAGTTTACCTAAAGAATAGTTTTTTTCTTTTTATCTGGTTAAGATACCTAATAGATGTATCTTTTTCCCCATAATTTTTTTAAAAGTAATGTCAAACTCTAAAGTGTCCATCAGACATTAATTTTTTTCAGTTTTCTAACAAGTTTATCAGTAAGTTTTTAGGTGAACTGTTTACCACATTTTTGGTAAACTATTTACCACATTTTTGAGATGAAACCATTAGCCCAGTTCTCGTCTGGCGTCTTGTTAAGATTTAATTTTATTGGATTAAAATAATTTCAACCGAGTTCTAATAAACCTTTGTTTATAGATTGAAACCTTTGTATTGTAAGTAACTTAATATTAAAGATTTCATTATTTTATTTCTTTTAAAGTAATAATAACTTTTATTATATTGTGTAAGAGTAGAATAGTTCTTCATATTGTATAAAAGTTTTAATTTTCTTAAAATGTTAAATGAACTTTTTAATTTTATTCTGGTGAAAAGCCAAATAATATTTTGTTTAAATTTAATCACCCAGAAAACAAATAAAGCACCACATATTTTATTACATGGCTAAACATTTTTTACTATTCTTTTTATCGGGTTAAGATACCTAATAGGTGTATCTTTTACCAATTAATTTTTTCAAAAGTAATGTCAAACTCTAAAGTGTCCATCAGGCATTTCATAAAAAATATTTTCAGTTTTCTAACAAGTTTATCAGTAAGTTTTTAGGTAAACTGTTTACCACATTTTGGTAAACTATTTTCCACATTTTTGAGACGCAACCAGTGGCCCAGTTCTCGTCTGGGACTTGTTAAGATTTTATTTTATTGGATTAAAATAATTCAACCGAGTGCTAATGAACCTTTGTTTATAGATTGAAACCTTTGTATTGTAAGTAACTTAATATTAAATATTTCATTATTTTATTTCTTTTAAAGTAATAATAACTTTTATTATATTGTGTAAGAGCAGAATAGTTTTTCATAATGTATAAAAGTTTTAATTTTCATAAAATGTTAAATAAACTTTTTAATTTTATTCTGGAGAAAAGCCAAATATAATTTTGTTTAAATTTTGATCACCCAGAAAACAAATAAAGCATAAAATAACCATTATAATCTTAATTAAACTACATAACCTTTTTAAACCACTGTCTAGTCTGTTTGAACAGATAATAAAGGCAGGTAATAAAGATACAGATTATACATACGTCCTAATGGTGTTTTAATCTGTTGTTATGCAATAGTGTTAACAGTTTAAAGAATATTAATAAAATAAAAACATTTACTTCAACAAAAAGATGTTCTAATAGCAGGGGCGGTTATATCAACTTTCCGAGGGGGGCCACAGGCCGAGGAAAAGTGCCTGAGGCGGCAGACATGACAATAAAATTTTGAGGGAGGTGGGAGATTAACATTTTTTGACGAGCAAAAAAATAAAAACGGTCCTTACTTTTTAACTCCATATTTGGTTACAAAGGATGTGGCATGAAAGGGTCTGACTAAAAAGTTAATATTTTAAATGTACATAAAATAAAATGCAAGTTTTGACACCCTGTATCTCGTACACGGTCAGATATTCGACAAAGGTAAATTGCGTTAAATCGTTGTATTTGGGCCCAAGGACTTTGTTCTAGCATTTTGGAGACACACGGTATATCTTAATGTCTTATTTTTTTTATACTTTCTTAAAAAACATTTTGTGTACTTTATTTTTACATGCATGATTTTTGTTAGACTTTTTAGAAATTTTTTAAACGGGATTTTTTTATTAGTAAAATGGCCATTTGAAATACTCCCTTTTATATGGATCAAATGGACTAAAGTTTTAAATCTAAACTCAAAAATACTTAAAACATCTGTTCCTTTTTTTGGCTTTACAGTTTAAATTAAGATATTACCTATATTTTAGGTGTAATTAAATTTATAAGACATATTTCTAAGGTACACCAATCTTATACCCACTTGTTACGCTTCGTTGGCTCATTATTAATACTTTTTAAATTCATTTTTAATTTCATAATAAATCTGAACCAGGTTGTAACTATCCATTACCAGCCATGAATGCATTTCTCGAGGCTTTAAATGGAACAGCTATATGAATAGATCTTGAATAACAAGACTCATACATAGCTAATGAATTAATGAATCTACCTACCTAGTTTAATGTATATATAATTTAAATTTCCTGCGTGTGATTTGCTCGGATGACATTATCGGAACGTATTCATAAAGAAAAAAACAGCCGATTTTCTATGGACGTAAGATTTAAGTTTTAAAATTTTTGTTCAATATCCCAGCAAGCCCGAAACACAACAAGGCGGTTCTTTTTATAGCCTCTGAAGTACAATACGATTTTACAAAACAGTAACATTACTTATACATTCCAGTAAAAAGATATCATAAACTTTCTTATTTTATATCCAAGTTCTCACTTTTATTTCACAGTAAGGATATTAAAAGGTTTTTAGTTTACATGTGACAAGATATTGAGATCGGACAAAATTTGGGTAAAAGAGTGTCATTTAAACTACTTTTTGGCATAAAAATGATTCAGTCACGTGGTCTAGTGTCAAGGGGGCACAAGCAACTTTTAAATGTAAAGTGGGTTCAGATAGCATCTCGTTTGAAAATAAGCCTTTTGATTCTTTATTTATTGCCGTTTTTGTTTAAATCCGCTCATTCGTTTTAGAGTTACAAGTGTTTCTAGTTTAGTTCCAATTAGTTTAATTTTGTAGTTTTCGAATCAATAATTAGATTTTTAATATCTCCTAAAATATACAAAGTAGAAAAAAAGAAGAATTTTTAAAATGGAACACCCTGTATATTATATCACTAATAAAAGATCTTTTAAAGAGCTTTAAAAAATACTATATTTGATATATCTATCTTCATTAGTTTCAGAAATATAAAAAATAAGTGCTAATATCAATTATGTAGGTAGGTATGGCATCAATTGCCTAATAATTTATGGCCATATTTCCAAAACCATTAAAGATAGACCCATAAAATGTAGTTTTTTTGTAAGGCTCTTTAAATTGTTTTTAAATGGTGATTCAATATACAGGGAGTTCCATTTAAAAAATCATACCTTTGTCGTACCCTGTATATCTTAAAAAGAATTCTTATAAAAGATACAAATACTACAGAATCATTCTAACAAAATGGTGTTTTTTTTATAAGTTAAAAAATAAGAAAGTTTTATACGTTTCTAATGCGAATTAAAAATATTCTTTAGATTTGCATGATCATATTTAAAAAATAATTGAGATAGGTATATCATATGTGGTATTTTTAAAAGGTCTTTAAAAGAGCTTTTTAATGGTGAAATAATATATAGGGTGTTCTATTTAAAAAATCATACTTCTTATCGTACCCTGTATATCTTAGAAGATAATAAAAACCTGATTACTAATTTGCAAACTACAGAATAAAGCTAGCAAACTGATATGTTGAATTATTTTGTACGATAAAAAATAAAAAAGTTAAGGGGTGTAAATTTTTAACTTGATACCCGTATATACAGTGCGGTTTTTAAAAGTTCTCTTTTTAATATCTTTTTTATGGAGCAAGCGATGCTGGACGAAGCTTTTTTAGAGTAAAACGAACTTAAAATTGCGTGCCCCCCTTGGATTTTAAAACATAAAGACGACGGATAACGATTTTTGGCAAAAAAAAAACCTTTTACTTTTAGAAAGGCTCTCTTTTCTCGTTATTTCGCGTTTTAACGCCCTTTTTCACGTTAATCTACGCTTAACACCTCTTTATCTACAAAAAATGGTCCAACAAAAAGTAAAGAGCAAAAAAACAAAAGGTCCCCGTCCTTTTAAGTTGGGCCCTTCCATAACTAACTAGTACTACTGCTTTCTTGCACCCTATTTCGGCACCCCTTTTTCCAGCGCTGAACCGGTGGCTTCACGGCTTCAAGCTTAATTTGGCATTGAGGACAAGACATCGAAGTCGGATAAAATTTGGGTTAAAGGGTGTCACTAAAACTACTTTTGGCATAAAAATGATTCCGGTCACGTGGCCTATTGTACCTTCTTTTCCACATAATGGAAGGGAGGGTCATGTAGCACCTCGTTTTAAAAGGCCTCTATTTCTCTACTTAGTGCCATTTTGTTTTTTAAAATCGGCCCACCCGTTCCAAACTTACAAGCCAATGCCATAAAATCGATTTCTGCGTACGGGCCCCAGAATTGCCGCATTTTATCAGCTTCAGTGAGTCACTCTTTATTCAACCCTCGGCGTTGAACAGTGCGGACGTCGCGTAGAAAATTACAGAATTTTTTCCGGTGTGGCGGTTAGAGGAACTGTACGGCGTTTTTACCTTCGGGGATCAAGTAAAGATTTACGCTAAATTGACGGCATCTTTCTTCTGGAGCTAAGCGAAGATTCCTATAAGTTGATGGTATCCTGTTTGGTATTAAACACGAGGTATTTCTCAAATGGCGGGAAATAGATGGGCGTGCCATGGGAGCTGTCAGTTGTGCAATTGAAGGTTATACGTAACACCAGTACGTAGCACCAGTAACACCAGTAGTTCTTGTTTGATAGCTGCCATTTTATGCATTGCATCGATTTATAGAATTTTTTTTTGAAGTTCTGGGAGCTACGAGCTCGATTATTCAGATTTTCGCCGACGAAGCCCTGAAGCCCTGGAAAGCGTAGTCCGGAAGGGGAAAAGCTGGTGAATTGGACCTTAAGAGACCAGAACCAAGAACAAAAAATAGAATAGAATAGCTTTAGTGAATGTAGAAAATGCCGCACGTGTTCAACAAATTTTAAAGAAATAATATAAATCTCGTTCTTTCTATAACAGACATATTTTTTTGCTCAGTTATTAGTCGGTAATAAAAAAATGTATCGACTTCTTGATTTGAATATCGTAAGTCTAATTCGAAAACCTTGTATCTTGTATATCCATAATCGGCAATTTTACAGGAAATAATAAATACTTTTCCTCTAACCTATAATTTAAAATGTTAAATGTTTAAGCAATTGTTACTTAATAGTTAAAATATGACCAGAAGTATAAAGTGTTTGGGTAAGGTTTATTTATTATGAAGATTATCAAGTTGGTGAATGCAGATAGTGCAAAAGCTCATGTTAAAAAAAAAAATATTGAATTTTAAGATTTTTCAATACTTTACAGAGTGTTGGTGTTCCATTTATAATAGGCGAGTAATTTGCACTTAAAGATAGTTATTGGCACAATTTATATTTTAGCAATTTAACATAACACACAAGCTCAAGATTAAGTAAGCGTATACAGGATATATTAAAATTTTGTTATTGTCATACATTTTTTTAAATCCTAATTATCTTAAAAACCTTAAATTTTTGGTATAGGGATCACTAATGAAACTTATTTATTTTCCTTCAATGCAAATATGGATGGATGGAGGATGTTACTTCTGGGACAACAAAATCTAGCTTTATCTCCTAGTCAATTAGAATATTATGTTTTGGAATTGTCAAAAGCAATGTAGTTTGGTGACAGCCACGTCAAAAAAAAACCTTACTTCTAATAACCATGGTCTGTAGTCTGTACATAAGTGTTAACTTAAGATATGTTTTTTAAAATTAAGGTATACTTACAATTGCGACATGAGATAAATTGTACCACACCTCTGCTTTAATCAGAGGATCAGTTGACAGGTCCAAAGCCCTTTGAAAACAAGCCAGTGTTAAATCTAGTTGTTGGGAATATAGACAGCACAATCCTAGGTTGTTGTATAGCTCTGCGGAATGGGCTCCCATTGCCAGTACCCTTCTAGAATATTAAGATTAGCTTTTAAAAAACTAACCACAGTTATAAAGATTTGTTAAATTTAAATTAAAAATTAGATTTTTAAATTTTAAACATGATATTGTTTTTTTCAGTTCCCACCTTAATAACATCTCAGTTGAAATAGCTCTAAAAGGTGCGGAAAAACTACACTACACATTTCTGCGGGTAAAATATGACAATGTAATTAAACTTATTAGTTTATTATTAAAGGATTTTAAAGCTACATATTGTTATTTATTTAAAAATAATGTTGTTAATATAGGTTTGTTGTCACAGTATCAAAGAGAGAGAGGTTACTTGCGGTCCGTTGAAGATATTGAAAACAAAATGATTGTTTGGAATTTTTATTTAATTGTTTTTTTTTAATTAAAAAGGTTAACATAACAAAAAGTTATTAAGGCAACGTTTTTGAGATATCTGAATTTAAGTTTATTTCATGTGTAAATATGATTTATATAGTTGCGACACTAGAAGGAAATAAAAATTTGCTTCTATAGAGAAGGAAATACACTCTTCCAAAAAAACGGAGTACATCTGGGGATATAAAGCGGGATCCATGGTAGTTATCGTCTTTTACCAACAATTTAAAAAAGATAGAGAAGCGAAAACGAGGACGGCAATACAAACGACGTTTTATCTGTTCAGCAACGTTTTGATCCAGTACTGAAATTTTTTTCAAGCTAAAAATTGGTTTTATTAATATGGAATATTTAGACATTACAGCAGTTAATATAATATGTGATAAAAAAATATACTTTTTTCCCTTTTTAAAAACAATCCTAAAATTACAGTTTTTTCGTCATTAATTCAAATTAAAATAAATTAAATGAAACAACTAAAAATCAAAATATTACATTTACTTAAAAACACATTAAAACATAGAATAAAGTATATAAATAACATAACTAAATAACGAATAATAATAAATTTACAACGAAATACCATGGCATATTAGCAATCGATGTGATATTTGAAAGATATGTTGCTTACCAATTTTATTTACCTAAATACGTTATTTATATACAGTGGTTGTCTAAATTTAGGACCCTCTCCCAACATTTAAATTCTTTGGTATTTTTCAATGAAAATTTAAGGACTCAAGTAATTTTAGTCAAGAAATTTCAGATATAAATGTCAAACTGAGAGCTAGGCGCTATTTTAAAAAGAAAAATTGAATAGAAAGGGAGTCTTGTGGCACATCATTCAAAAGCTCCTGACGAGTTCTTTTAAACCCCAAAATATAAATTTCATACCTTTACCTACTACAAAATGGCGGTACTTTGAAAATAACCCAAAACCTTCTTGGATGGTCATATTCCGAAACTAATAAAGTAAGATACACTTAGAGTCGCATGTACCATTGTACAAATAAGCCAAGCTTTTATACGCGGGCTTTACTATATAAGCTTGGCTTTTATTAAAATGGTTTAGCCCATAAAAAAGTTAAGCCAGCTTTGTTAATCTATGCGTGTAGTGTCAGAACGTACTAATTTTACCTTAAAGTAGATATTTTTTTTGTTGCTAGGTAACCCAATAATTAAAAACCCTGAAAATTTACCCTAAGACATCTTTAATAACAAATAAGAAAAAAAAGCCGAAATTAGTCAATTCACGAAAAAATGAGCCCAATTAGGGGTAGCCAAGACAAGATATCTTGTCTTGTGGGACAATTTCTTGTCTTGTTAAAAATAAATTAAGAAACCACGTCTTGTCGATTTCTTGTCAACTTTTGTCAGGTCTTGATTTAAGAACATTTAAAGACTTTTGAATATTTTTTATAATAACTTTTAGTATCAGTTAGAAATTTTTGTCTTGATTATATCTTGAAATCAAATCAAGATAAGATCTTAGAAATGCTCATAATTAGCTACCCCTAAATTCAACTAAACAAATAATTATTATATAATCGCAAATAAAAAGACTGATATTCTTTCTTGTTGGCATAAAATACGTTACAAAAATTAACCATAGTATTTACCAATATACCTTTTTATTAAATTGGCACTAGAGATTATAATAGATTTAAAATATTTAAGTTAAATAAATAAACAAATTTGGTATCTGAAAAAATATTTAAAGAAATTGCACTTTCAATCCGAGAAAATATCTGTAATAGCTTACTTTTACTTCTTTTAATAATTTATTTATTCATAATTTTTATTAACAAGCTACAAACATTAAGGTTATTTAAATACATTTACTTATATAGTAATAAAATTAAACCATTTAGTTTAATCAAACGCCTCTATCAACTATATCGTAGCCTGTCATAAAAAAAAAAGGAAGCCCACTGGATCTGCAAACGTGAAAAAATTTTGCAGGCCAAGTATGAGTTTGGAGGTAAAATCGCTATTTGTAATGGCGATATATGGTGAAGATGATGATGGTTTTTTTGGTTCGAAATGTCGCGTTAATCGTAAAGTGCGATATATCGCTGTATAAAGAATTGAAACACGAGAATTAGTGATAGGTTTAAAACCAAATATTCCGCCCCATTTAAAGAAACAAAGTTGATGATGGTGGCTCAGAAGACGAAATGTCGGGTCTTAAATTTATTGACCTTATTTTATAGAACAGAAAAAGTGGCAATGGTAATGTGTCGTTAGTATTTAAAATATCTCTTTAAATAAACCGAGAAAACAATAAAAACTGTTTCGCAAAATTTCGGTTTGCCGGATAATTCCGGAACGGCTGCAAATTTTTAAATTTTAAAACGGAATATTGTTAAGCATAAAAATGCATAACTTTGCTCCAATTTAACCAACCTTGTTCTCTTACCGTTTCCGAGATCATAATGGTGTTCCTCGAATTTGTAACAGCCTGTATAACATTTCGAAATCTATTTGCAAATCCCTTGGGTTCTTAATCCCTTTAGTTAGAATACATCCAAACATCTATGTATGTACATAACACTTATTTAGCTTTTTAGAAAAATATACATTTTAAAAGTTTTAACATTTCTAATAACCAGCCGTAGCCAGCAACAACTATACTTAAAAGGAAATCATTCTTATAAATTCCAAAAGGCATTGAAGCGATTATGTGTCATAAATATACAACTCTTCGACATATTTTTACTTTATGGTCTTTTTTTAGTACCTGTAATATCTAAGAGCGAGTTCAGGTTGGTTATTATAAAAGTGATACATTCCAATACAGGCAATGGCTTCGGAATTCATTGCATCTTCTATCACAATGCTTCTGTAATATTTCACTGAAGCCGGAGTCTCGTTCAATGCCTCGGATAGGCGGGCTAGTTCAGTCATGATTGATACGTCGTTGGGAAATATTTCTAAAGCTTGTTTACATATTTCGGTAGCAGTTAATGGCTGATCTAAAAGGGAAACCTTATTTATATTTAAATATCATTTAATTTACATAATAAACCATGTTTATTGTTGTTATATAGAATATTTAGATAAAATCTAAAGAAAAATATAAATGGTAAAAAAGAACCAACTCAGCACTACAGTTTCTTTATTAGGAACCTTTTGTAGTAAACAATTCCCCTTTCTATACCGATACCGTAAAGATTTTGAATATTATTATATACATATAAACCTTCCTTTTGAATTACTCTATCTATTTAAAAAAAAACCGCATTAAAATCCGTTGAATAGTGATAAACTTAATTAAAAAAGAAATTGGTACTCCTGTATATATATATATTATTTTTCAATACTTATTATTATTTTGCCAGATCTTTATGATTAAAGCAATTTTGAAACCTCAAATGGTTTTCATATATAGTTAGAATGCATTTTGGTTGTTTTTATATAACATCTTTTGACACAACCTGTATGGCAATTCTATATTTTATTTATAAACCATAGAAACTCTGTGCACAATTCCTATAAACACTTTTTTTCAATTGCAATAGTAACGTCAATATCGAATTTTAAATGTAAACTATTATTTAAAACACTCTGTATATGTCATGCTCTATATTATTGTACTTTGTGATAGTCCATTTTAAATTAAAATGAGACAAATTACTTTGTTTTCTATCACTATATTTATCAACATTGTGACTGCAGTTTCAGAAGCTTTGCTACATTTTCAAACTGAATATTCTAAACTACTTGAAACTTGTATATATACATATACACGTACAATTGGTTAACACATTTTTAATAATAGTGCCTATCCTAAATTTTAAAAAACTGTAAATAGTGGGCTGCTCCTCAGGTCGGTCTGGTCATTCAATAAATTTATTGAGGGTTTTTATTGGCTTTGTAAATTTCAATAGACTCTAAAATGTTAAGTTTTACTTTTCGGTGCGGTATATAAAATTTTAAGATTATCGACACTTGGGAATGAATGACCAGATTCTAATCTTAAAATTTTATATACCACACCAGCAAAATACATCGACTAAGTCTAAAAATCTATTGAGTAGTCCGTTACTTTGTGACAATACATTTTTACGTAGAATGTAATAAAAACACAAATTTTACTTTGTTATTTTGTCACATATTTTTATATTGCTTTTGCGTTACTGCAGTTTCGACATACTATGTCATTTTCAAACGACTTTTTAAAAGTGAATGAATTACAAAAAGTGCATAAATTTATACCTTATACCGTAAATTTAACATCTGGTTTATCCTTTACAATTGTTAGGTCCTATCTCTATTGTTACAAGTATATTGCTATAATAAACTTTTACAGTTAGTCGAAAATATTAAATAATTGGGAATTTTTTATGTCTGTTTGCAGATTAAGAAGATTTACATTATTATTTTTATTGTGTTTATAAATTTCTATGTTCTCTAATATATCTAATTTTTTACTTTTTTGTTCTAAGTGTAAAATTTTTATACTATCTATATTAGGGAAAGAATGACCAGAGTCTAGAAAATGGTTTGAAAAATTTGAATTTCTTTTGCCTAATCTAAATGATGCGTAGTGTTCTTTAAATCTTTTTTCGAAGCTTCGGCCTGTTTGTCCTATGTAGCAACTATTGCACTCTGAACATTCTAGCTTATAAACTCCAGATTTTTATGTTTATTAATCTTGTCTCTTTACGTTAAAAGGTGGTTGGATAATTTTTGCGATGGTTTAAATGCTATTTTCATATTATTTTTTACTTAAAATATTTGCTATTTTGTCATGATATAGGTCCAAAATATGTAAGGGTTGTGTATTTTTGTCCGAGTTGGATGCTTTTATTTTTGGGTATATTTTACTTATGTGTATTTAATTTCTGTTTTTGTTAATTAGGTTATTAATGTGTTTAATTTTGTAGCCGTTATTTATGGCAATCGATCTGATGGTATTTAGTTCTTTGTTTAATTTGTCTTGTTCTAGTGGGATGGCAAAGGCTCGGTGAACCATAGATCTATATGCTGAAAATTTGTGGCTATTTGGGTGATTAGAGTTACTAGGAATGGTTGTATCTGAAAATGTGGGTTTTCTATAAATATCAAATTTCAATTTATTATCAAATTTTGTTATGCTATATCTAAGAAATTAATACAGTTATTTTCTTCTTTTTCTACTGTAAATTTTATTTTTGGATGAATGGAATTTAGGTGGTTTTAATGTAAGTTGTAACTCTTCATCAGTTCCGGTAAAGCAAACAAGGATATCATCCACGTGTCTATACCAAAAAATGTATGTGTTTAGGTGGATGATATTCTAGTGTGTTTACAGGTAGCGATTTAGATTTACAATTAACACTTAATCATCTTAATAGCCTTCACCCTAAAATAAAGTTTACAATGGAAAAAGAAATCGATAACACCATAAATTTCCTTGATATATCGATTTCCAAAAAGAACAACCAATTTTCCTTTGATATATATGAAAGCCTACATTTACTGACACTACGATTTCAAACCACTCGACACACCCCAAAACACATAAACTTGCAGCATATAGAACAATGATACACAGAGCATTTTCCATCCCTTTAGAAAACCACAAACGTGAAATAGAATTAAATACAATAAGAATTATTGCGAAAAATAACGGTTTTGATTTAAGTACCATAAATTCGCTAATTAATAAAAAACAAAAACAATTAGCCCTTAATCATATATACCCATATATAAACCCAATAACACCCCAACATACCATACCCTAACATATTTTGGACCAGTTTCAGACAAAATAGCACACATCTTAACAAAAAATAATAATTTAAAAATTGCCTTTAGGCCATCCCAAAAAGTTTCTCAGTTATTTTTTAATGCTAAGGAAAAAACACTACCATTAAATAAATCTGGAGTTTATAGTTTAAATTGTGAAGAATGCAATAGTTTATATGTAGGGCAAACAGGAAGAAATTTTAATATTAGGTTTAAGGAACACAAATCGTCATATGTACTAAATAAAAATAATTCAAACTTTGCCAACCACTTTATAACATCTGGTCATTCATTCCCAAATGTCGATAATCTTAAAATTTTATATACCGCACCAAAAGTAAAAAACTTAACATTTTAGAGTCTATTGAAATTTACAAAGCCAATAAAAACCCCTCAATAAATTTATTGAATGACCAGACCGACCTGAGGAGCAGCCCGCTATTTACATAGCCGACCCGTGCCCACTTCGTTGGGCGTTAATGTCTGAACTTTTTTGTTTAATCATAGTAAAATATAGCCTATAACACTCATGAATAGTGTAGCTTTCTGATTGTGAAAGAATTTTATGATAGGTTCCTTTTATTAACTTGGGTTGGTAACTATCTATCTGGCTGCCTATGTAACGGAATCTTTGAGCCTAATTTTAACCAACTTCCAGCTATTCGATTTCTTTGAAACTTTGCACACGTATTAAGGACCCATGACAATGCAATAATCTGCAAACAGTATCCCTTTATCTTTTTTTTTAATCGCCAGGAAAAAAATTCCATTATATTATAAAAACAACACCTAGGATGCCATCTGTTTGGAAAAATTTCAAACTTTGCTATTAAATGAAGAAGAAATTTTTTAGTGGATTGCAAAATGTTGGCAACGGTCCAAACATTGCCTGGATTGCCATCTGTTGGCAAAATTTGAAACTTTGCTACTTAATGAAGAAGAAATTTTTAGTGAGTTGCAATCTTTTGCAAATTTTAAAATTTGCTACCATTGTCATTTCATAGGGGGCTGGTTATTTTCTTTTTGCTGCTTAATTAAATAGTATGTTCTAATTTACTGTTATATTATAGAATTTTGTGCAATATAACGAACTAAAAAATGAAAAATAATTAATAGTTTAAAAACTAAAAAAACACGCTTTTATATGCAACCGAACTAAAAATTAAAAAATAATTTTTCATTAAAAAAATATTTTCACTTCATAGTAAAAAAAGCGTGGGGTGCATTTACTATTTTTCATAACTTTTCCATCATAGATATTGGCAAATATAATAATTATAACATTTAATATATTAAGCACCCCACGCTTTTTACTATGAAGTGAAAATATTTTTTTAATGAAAAATTATTTTTTAATTTTTAGTTCGGTTGGAATTTTAAAAGTTCATGCTCACAAAAGTTTCTACAGGATCCTAGTCCAGAAAACCGACAGGCCAGCATTGAAGCAAGAAACTACTACAATCAAACAATTTCTGAAGCCAAAGACTCCTTCGACAATCGTATTAAAAACAAAGTTCTTTCTTGCTCAAATGGCAGCAAATCTTTCTGGTCCTTTGCGAAAAACATAAGTAGGAATTTTGTACCAGTTCTTTTCCGCCACTAGCTTTGGAAGATGAAATTGTTTCTACCGCTAAAGGAAAGGCAGAATTATTTTGCTAAACAATTTGCTGCCAATTCAACCCTTGACCCTCCCGTAAATCATCCAATTCCAGCGGTTACCCCAGTTCCTCATAAAATGCCCGATATTATTTTAAGGTAAAACACATTAAGCGTATCCTTTCTTCCCTTAACACCAAGAAATCGTCTGGGCTGGATGGCATACCAGCAATCGTTTTAAAAAAATGTGCTCCAGAACTTGCACCAATCTTAACTCGGCTCTTTCGAATTTCTTACGACACAGGTATCTTTCCGGAAAGCTGGAAAGCTGCACGTGTTCAACCTATTCCCAAGAAAGGATCTAAAATCTCTTCCATCTAACTATAGACCAATTTCAATTCTCTCAGTTCTTTGTAAAGTAATGGAAAAACTAATTAATTCACAAATTCTTAAGTACTTAGAAAAACACAAAATTTTGCATGACAGGCAGTATGGATTTCGCCACAAAGATCTACAGCAGATCTTCTTTCCTTCGTATCACACTGCTGGAATGAGTCTCTTGAGTTTCTAGGTGAGTCCCAGATCGTTGCTCTTGATATATCAAAGCTTTTGACCAGGTCTGGCATGCCGCACTTCTTAATAAACTTCCCTCCTATGGTCTTTCAACTAAACTCTGTACTTGGCTCTCTAGTTATCTATCTGATCGTCGTATATCAGTTATTGTGGACGGCCATTCTTCAAGCTTTCACCAAGTAAATGCGGGAGTCCCTCAGGGCTCAGTTCTGGCACCAACATTGTTTCTTCTTCCACATCAACGACCTTCTCTCGTCCACAACTCAATTCCATTCATGAGTTTACAGCCGACGATAGTACCGCTTCACTCCAGTTTTCAGGTTCCTAAACCCATTACTAAACCTGACTTGGAAAACAAACGCAGAGCGATGCAGATATCTCTTTCGCAGGATCTTAATTTAATTATTGGATTGGGGCGCTAAAAATCTCGTCCATTTTAATGCATCCAAAACACAATCATGTTCCTTGTCGCGAAAAGAGTCATCAAATACTCATCCTCTACTTATGAGCGGCCAAGTTTTACAGGAGCAAAGACACCTTTAATCTTGTGGGCGTCACATTTGAAAGTAACCTTAACTGGCATAAACACATTGTATCTATAGCCACGGCAGCTTCAAAAAGCTTGGATTTCTCTGAGCCAAAAGTATTTTCCCCTTCTAATTTATACACTTTATATGTGTCCCAAATCCGACCTCCTTGGAATATGGTTCTCATATCTGGGGCATGGCGTCCCCACAACCCTAAGCATTCTTGATTCTATTCAAAGAAGAGCTATTCGTCTCATTAATGATCCTTCACTTACAGAAAGGCTTCCCTCTCTTGCACATCGTCGGGCTGTGGGATTTATCGCTTTTTATAGGTACTTCCATGGCTTCTGCTCTGAAGAATTGTCCAGTATAGTTCCTCCACTTACGGTTCCCAACAGAGAAACCCGTGGTTCCGCGCGTATGCATCCCTATACGGTCCAACTGGACAGGCCCCGAACTTCTCACTTTGTTCGTTCTTTTATCCCTAGAGTTTCTAGGTTGTGGAACCTGCTGCCCGCGGAGGTCTTTCCTTCCCCCAAATCTTCAAGTATTTAAGTCCCGTGTCAACAAACTCCCTCTTACATCGCTTAAGACACCCACGGTACGTTAGTATTTAGGCTTTTAATTATTTTGTAGATAACGTATAGCTTTTATTGCCATATTTTTCTCGTAACCTTATTGTATGTAGCTAATTTTGATTGTTAAATTATACCTTACATGCCATGCAGTCAATTTTTTAGAAACCAATAAATCCATTATTTTTAAAAATAACTATAACTTATGTTACATTTTTTTAAAAAGAAAGATTAAGTTACGAAGTTTCCCTATATCGGAAAATCGGTCATTTTGTTTTTGTGTTAACGAAATTTCACAAACAAATGGCGACGATGTAATAAAAACTTGTAAGGCTTTTCTGCGAAAACCGCATTAGTCGGACACCCTGTAACAAAATAAAAATTTGTTGCGTAGGTTTATTTATAACATAAATGTATTTCGAATTTTTTCATAACTGTACCAAAACGGAATTAAACGGGGTGGTCTTTAGTTGGAATGCACTGTATAAACTAAAATATTTAAATTTGTAGTAATTAGTATTTTGCTTTTTTAATAGAAATATTAAAAATTAAAAAAGTTGTTAAAACTGCACTAACGTAAACATTATAAACAGGTTGAGGAAATAGATGAATGTTTTTTTCCGTACATGATGTATAATGAACGTAAAATACAGGGTGTCCCACGAAGAACTGCGGCGATCAATTTATAAGTCAGCAATAAAAAAAAATTGGGAACAATATGGGTGGGTAGGTTTACAAATAAAATAGTTTTACAGTTCTAGCACTTTTAATTATTCCGAAACTAAAACCTACAAATAATCTTTGTAACCTTAATTTTTAACCACCCTGTATTTATTAATTGTTAACAGATCAATGCTATATTGATTTTAAGATTTAGAAAAAAAAATGGTCATGTATTGAACTGCAAATCTCACTTTTGATAGGAAATTTAAAATATGTTAAAAACGGGTATATAAAATAATATACAGAATGCCCAAGATAACCGGAAGTGCCAGAAGTGTTCAAATAGTTTACTCTATGCCCCATACTGTCCTTACAATGTTGCCAAACTTTCAAAAATTATCCAATGCCCATTTTTTAGGAAATCGATCACCGCAACTTGTCGTGGGACATCCTCTTTAGTTTTATACGTATGTTTTGTTATATTAAAAGTACACAAGCAAAAAATATTAGATCTTACTTGTTACAATGGCTTTCAAACTTGGAATGTCCAAGAGTCAGGAAAAAAACGTTGAAAGTCGTAATTGAGATGCGTCCAGATTAGTGCCGGAGAAATAAAGTTTATAGTAGTATTTGAACAACCGTTTACGAAACACGTTTTCATTATTATTAAGTTTTAACCTCTTTGACTTAAAAAAAAACCTTTGGGATCACATCTTTCTACAAATATCACTTTTAAAACAATGCAAAACAAAAGCACAAATGCTAGACCCCATTGGATAGATTATCAGCTGTCAAAATGTAGTGACTTTAATCCAGTCTTGCCAACTTTTCCCGGTACCATGTCCTTCCTTGCGTTTCCGACCTCGAACCGCCCTACAACTAATAACTAACTAATTAAATTTTCAATAATATATTAGCCAAAAGTAGATAAGAGAAAATCAGGATGTTTTAGAACTACGGGATCAAACTTCTAGGGGTTACTCAGTGCAACAGTAGAAAACCTTTGAGTATAGGGACCAATGTCCTGAAAAGTGCCAGTACGTCTCTACAGCCCTAAAAGACGGGGTAAAATTTAGAAAAATAATAGGATTCAATGCATTTTATTTTTTATTTTATCAACAGTTTGTTTTATAATTTTGGTTTAACTTTTTATTTATTTATTAGTTTTGTTGTGATAATACCATGTAAAAAGGTAAAAATTAAATTCAATAAATTCCATTTAGGCAATTCATCCTCTTTCTAAATTTTAACGCGTCTTAAGGCCATAGTGCCCCAGTTACATTTTTTCCGGACATGGGTCCCTATACTCAAATGTTTTCTACTGTTGCCCTGAATAACTTTTAGTGATTCCATAGTTTTAAACACCCTGTAGATAAATATAAAAATAATAGTATCGACTTGTTTTTTTCCAGTTGTTATTAACACTGTATTTATTTCTATAATTAATGTTGGTAATATACAGTGTGTTACAAGAGGACAAATGGACCATAAATTGTTGAATGTTTAAATTACTTCTTGGGAAAACTGGTCGCATAGCCCAAAACAAATAAATACAAAGTTTTAGTCTCATTGGTATTATACAGGGCGAGTTATAACTAAGAATATAAAAATGATTAAAAACAAAGTACAATTATTTCTACAAATAGAACAATAGAAATTTTTTAAAGTTAAGGCTTTGCACTAAACAGAAAAACTAATTTTGTATTATTTTTACGTTACAATTTTAAAACTCGACCCGAGGAAACGAATAATTAACCTTTATTATATTTTAATTTTATTTTAAATTTTCTCCATTCCTAACCAGTATTTTATTTTTGCCATTTGTATAATGCCAACTAGAGTAAAACTTTGTATTTGTTAGTTTTGGACCATGCGACCGGTTTTTCTAAAATGCCTATTTAAATTTTAAATTTTTTGAGTAATTTGTCCTCTTGTATTATCCACCCTAGGACACGCTGTAAATATTAGTATTGTTCCAAAATATATTTTAATTTTAATATTTTTTGACTTAAAGTATTTGGCCTTAAACCTTTTATTAAAGTTTTTTGAATTCATCTATTATGGACATTCATATTTTTCCCTAGCTCTTCCTATTTTTAAAAAGCGGAGTTTTATTATCTCCTCGTAACATTCATTCGAGTTGGCATACAACTAATTTAAAATTGTTTCAAATTAATTATTTCTTTTAAACACATAGCGACTAATAAACGAATAAATCATAGAAAATTCTTTAGATATTCTAGCAGTTAATTAAGGGAAAAATAAATGTTCCTGCCCGAAGAATCTTGAAGGATCATTACTTTTTTAGACCAACCACTGGTTTTGCTACTGAATTATCTATATGCAAAACGTCACTAAAAGTATTCTTAATGATGTGTGGAACATTCTTACCAAGATTATTTTTGTAAGACGTAATGTTTTCCGGCAATAAATTTATTCTAAATTTTAACAATTTGCATTCGTAGGTAACGACCGAAGCAGCAGGCTGACGTCATTTTTGACCATAAGACGACAATCGAACCAAAATTATGACGTTATTTTGACATTATTTTACTGACGTGTTTTTGACATCGTCGTTGAAGTGACGTCTTTTCGACGTTATTTTTTGTCATACTAGCTCATAAAAATCTAATGACGTCATGTTTATAAAACCCACCAGAAAAGTTTTTGTGACATTATATGATTCGCATCAAAATCCAACCGGAATGTCATATGACAGAAAAAAAAGGACCAATAATTTCCGTTATCATCACGTGATATAACACATTCATCAACACCGTCTTTATAAAAAAGCCTATCAAATATCAGGTATGTTTACTCCATGTTTGGAAACATAATTTTGTTAAATAAAACATTGTATCATTTTAGCTTTTGAAAAAATAGTATAGACGTCAATTTTTTTGTCATCCTAAAGACGTCACTATGACTTCATTAGTGGGACGTGTTTTGTCTGTGACTAAGGAGGTCATTTAGCCCCGTAAAGTTTGTCGGTTGAGTTACTGGACACCCTGTATGTATGTAGGTAATTTGATTGAAATTGGTGAAAACTTTGATGTCGATTGGTGCCTAAACGGTTGGGTTTATCGACTTTAATAAAGAGTACCTTATTTTTTAAGTTCTTGATTGTCTATAAAATGGCGCCCCAGCTTTGCGATATCTGTCAAAATAAAAAGTTATGATGTAAATAAATTTTAAGTTTCAGGTAAAGTGCCCTCTGGCGGTATTAAAAAAGTACTTTTATCTTCAAATTTTAGAATCTGCAAAGCTTGATTTGTGTACCAAATGTCAACTAGAGTGTGATATATGTAAGGCATTTTCTATCCTTTAAACCAGTGAACTATTTTGTTTTTTTACATGTGGTCGTAGGAAAATACTATTTTTTGGTTACGCCCCTTCCTCCAAAAAATCTAAGTCTTAAAATCAAATAATCTATTTGTATTTTCTTTGTAAATTTGGTAAAATTTTATGGACAAGCCGCAGGCAGTTATAATATATTAATTATTTTTAACCTGGATTTCTTTTTAGGCTTGTCAATATTTTTACATATTATTATTATTTTGGGCTTAAAATAAATTCCGTATGAAATAAAAAAGTAAGGGACAAGAAATTTGCTTGTTACGGGATAGGGTAAACTTACCAAGTCTAAGATAAATCGAATAAGTCTAATGTAGCTTTCGATGTGAGGATGTTGTTTGACTGCACTTTTTATTTGTTGCTCAGCATCTCTTATTAAATTTAGTGCTACGTAACCAATTATACCACGCTTAAAATTACACCTGATTATAAATTAAATCTTTACAAATAAGGTAACACAGTTTTAAGGGTTGACCACATATAACCACACCGAGTCCTGCACGGTAGCACGGCTGTGACTCAGTTTTAAAATGTACCGTTGTAATCAAATGCTGTAGGCTTAATATCACCGCCACTGTGCCCCAACCACATACCCTGCACCGCATTTTAACAAGTAAACAACCATTGGTTTATTTGATTTCTCAGAAATAATTAATTTAAAAAAACTTATAAAACAAATGCAGCATAGCAATGTGTTCGTAAGTTTACTCACATATTCTTCACAAGATGTAATAATAAAATAATTCACTTTTTAATACTTAATGAATCACTTTTTTTCTATTGTTTATTACACACTAGCCTTAACCAACTAACTTTTAATTTTTATACGTAATAAACTGAATATAAAAGGTGCCGCTCGTAAACTCCAAGCTTGCTTCGGGAACATCGGCGCTATTCGATCCACGTATGATTTCATTTCCTGGGCATGTTTCAGACCGTACGAGACACGGTCGTGCTACGATGCCGGTCTTGTGGGACATCGGTGCGGTTATTTGTGGCCAGACTTTACCTATACTACACTTAAAGTTTGGAAAAAGTGAAACAGAGATAGGTAGGAAAATCTGTTTTATTTAAACAAAGAGATATACATACATAAAACAATAGACTTAGCTTGACAAAAATGCAGTATGTATATTTTGGGAGGTCATAAAAAGTGTTTTTGAATTTTTCCCTGATTAATTTCCCCACTTTCCTCTATCACACGTGAAATTGGGCTCGGTGCATTTATGTGTGATACTGGTAGTAATATACAGGGTAGAAGAAAAAGTACATATTTTTTTATTTAAGAACCCTGTATATTATTTTACCATTAAAAAGACCTTTAAAAGAGCTTTTAAGAAAACACCACATTAGGTACATCTAACTTTATTAGTTTCGGAAATATGGCCATCCAAATCAGGTATTTAGGTAATTTTTAAAGTACCGCCATTTTGTAATAGGTGAAGATATTGACTTCATATTCTAGGGTTATAAAGTACTCGTCAGGAGCTTTAAAATGATGTATCACTTGACCCCCATTCCCATTTAATATTCTAAGGGTGACATCTACCCCTCCTAGGGGGTTGAAACAAGAAGGCTAAAAATATTCATTTTAAGTGTCCCCCTTACAAATAAAATTGACGGGTCTTTCCGATTTGTCATATTTTTAACTCCAAGAAAGATATTAAGGGTGGGAAGTTTTCAAATTGACACCCGGTCTTTTGGGTAGTTTAGACCCTTTGCTAAAAGAAGGTACTTCTCCTGTTAGACATCGATAAAATGAGCCGTTTTTGAGTAAAAATTACTTTAACAACATTTGCAACAACTCTGACCTGCTACGAGAGGACTTCAATACTGAATCAAAATTACAAATTACATCGAAAATAAAATATTGTATTATTAAACAAAAATAAACTCTTATTGTTAGAAATAATTTTTTAGTCGAAAACGGCTCATTTTATCGATGTCAAACAAGAGTACCTTTTTTTTAGCAAAAGGTCTAAACCACCCAAAACATATTTTTTGTGTCTTCACCATACAGGGCGTAAAAATATTATCAATAATGTGCGAAAACTAGTCCGTCCCTGGCAAACTAAAGAAGCAGCATAAGTTTCAAGGGCACTATTTGAAGAGGTCTTTACTAGTATGCATCGTACTAAAATATTATCAAATTATACAGAGCGCTTTAAAAGTTATTCACGAAAAATCGATTTTCTAGCTGCCCCCTTTGGGGGATCATATTCCGCAGTGGGGTTTAAACGGAAAAAATTTTATAGGAACTTGTCGTGTTATTTTCATCTGTTCCATGCGTGTGCGAGAGTTTCCACATTTTCCCGGACACCCTCAAATTTTCTTTGGGACCCCTAACCTGTTTGTGATATGGGCCCCTGCAAGGCATGCTACACCACTGCTAACACTATATCTACCACATCATTTACTGATGATTTAATGCATTTTTCCAATCTTACAAATATAGGTATGTTTGATTAAATCTTAATTTTGGCATAGGGATCAGTGGTTTCTGTGTGCGTACATGTAATGAGTTCACAGCGTAGGTTCACAGTTTATAAAGCCTAAACACATTTTTGTTACTTTTATGTTTTTGTAGTGTCAAAGTCACTTTAACAGATTTGTCAAAAATACAGATTTTTTAAAGCTCTAAACATATAAATTAGTTTACAATGTCTGAAACGCAGCCTGCAAAACCACGTCGATTTCAGTGTACCAGCCTTCAAAGAATTTAAAAAGCAGAAAAAAGACGCATCAAAAGAGATACATCAACTTCTCGATGAAACCGAACTCCTTCAGATTCATGAGCTTTTAATAGAGAAGATGGTAGAAGAATGAATAAGGAACAGCTTAAGGAGATGTTATCTAAGGTCAAGTTAAATTTCCTATCCCTGTATATATTGTATTAATTATTAAATGACATTTTAATTTTTTTAATTTTTTAAAAGAGTGATAATAGAGCTTGAAAAATAGAAAGTTAACTCTTTTTCTCATTGTTTTTAATATGCTGCTCTTTTGAACTAATATTTAATGACTAATCAATGATTGTATCAACAAACTGTAATAAAAACTAATATTTTTTCAAATATAATATGCGTAATATTTTATTTTGTAGAAAAGTAAAACATAAGCAAAATTTGGATACTTTTTTAAATACGGTTTTTTTATTTTTACTTTGATCAATAAACAAATTTTTATTTTAAAAATAAATATTTTACTACTTAAATTTCTTTTTTAAAATATTAATTACGTTATTGTAATTTTGGAGTAAATATAAAGTCGTTCCTACTATTTTTTGAGCCGCTGGCTGAGAACCCTATCTATCGACGCATGCGCAATGGCTTTGAATAGTCACACAGCTGGCATTCACCATCCTCATCTAACAAGTGGCGTTGCGCGCTAACTCTCTTTCACTTTATCTCGAATATCTCGCGACTTTAACAAATGGCACCCCTAATTTGCGGCTATTTTTTCACAGGCAGCGGCATATCATAATATTAGAAAAAAATTAGCTTTAATTTGATGTAATAAACAAGCGTGTAAGTCATGAACGTATAAATAAATCAAAATATTACCTGCTTACACCTGGCTGCGAGGTAGTTGCGGCCGAGCGTGCAACGGCTCCTATAGATTTTTGAATTCTTTACACACATTATTATGATGTGGATGACATTTTATTTAAAAGAGAAGTGAACGAAATTTTTTTGGAAAATTAATTAACATTAATTTAATTAAAATTACTTGCGGCCACTTTTTACTGGCTGCGTGTTGATCAATGTATTCTCCTATTCATAAACGTATGTAGAAATGTGTGTTTTGCTCAAAACGTAATGAACGTAGTGTTTTTGCAGCGGGATCTTAGACTTATGGTTACAACAACGACAAAATCTTCTCTTGTCAATGTCTCGAAGTTTACAACACAAAAGTCGAATTTATACTGACTGATCGGAGGTTTCCCGTCGCCCTTTTATAGTATGGTGGAAGAGTAAAGAATGATCTAGAATCTTCGAGAAATATCGTGAAAATTCCATAGTACAGGATGGCATAAAGTTCTCAATGGATAATTCGGACGTTTTCGGAAACCTTCGAAACTGATGAAAGAACTTGGAAAATCTAAGGTAAATTATTCAAATAAATTATCAGACTAAATTAAAAGGTCCTAACTTTATACAATTCTATAAACTAACACTTATTTTTAATGTCCGTAACATTGCCCCCTCCCAAGTTTTGATCGTCTCGATCAAGTATCTTTCACGGTCTTAATAGCGGCTTAGCATTTTTAGATGTACTTCTTTCATTATGCCGTGTCACCACTTTACATGACTTCTGTAGTTTCGGTGAACCCCTTGATTCTTCTCGTATTGTATAACGAAACGTCTTCACCTTCTTCTGAGTCTTCAAACCTTGCTTGAATAATGCTCTCTGAACTTGGCGGTAATGTGACATCTTCTGCAAGTACCACTTCTCGAATTGTTGTTTCATTACTTTTGGAAATCTCATCACAATTTCCTCATTGTTAGTTCTCAGTACCCGTTGTGGAAGGTCTAGTACAAACTTCTGATTTTTCATAATGTCAAGGCCGAGAATAACTTCTGTCCATTATATCGGCAACAAACACAACGTGTGTAAATGTTGTTGTTCCTAGGGTAATTCTAGCTTCGTGTATGCCTTGAACTGGTATGACTTCACCATTGGCAGTTTCCAAAATATAATTCTTCTCAGGTCGGAATATTTTGCAGTGGGATATGATGTTTGGCCTCACGATGGTATGTGTAGAACCAGTATCTAGTACCATCTCACATTCTCGACCGCATACATTTCCAGGTACTACCAAGCTGGAGCCATTGTTCTGTAACCGGGATACCCTAATTGTTGTTGTTGATGGTTCTTGGTAACACTTAGCCAGGTCTCGCCCCTTGAACTGGGAGTCTTCTGCACTACTGGAAGAGGCCTGAAAACTGGAGCAATTTCTCTGTATATGCCCCTCTTTACCACACTTCCAACAACGAATGATATTTCTTCTTCTAAATGTAATTCTGTTGTCTTTTTCAGTTTGTTGATTACGTATGATTTCTTGCAACTCCTGTATCACTCTGGTCAAATTATTATTTGGATTGCCATCTTTTGGTGGATAATTTGTTCTTCCAAGTCTTGCCTGAGTTCTGGATGTCCGCTTTGCTGTTTCAAACTGAAGTGCGTAAGCAAGAGCTTCAGAAATTTTCTTAAGCTTGGCCATTCTTAATGCTTGACTCATATCTGGATCACGTAGACCTTCAATAAAACTGCCAACAGCTAGTTCTTGTTTTATTTCTTCCGGGTAGGCTGGATATGACAGGTTAATTAGATGTACAATATCTGCTTCATACTCCTGGAGACTTTCGTTGTATTTCTGTCTTCGTCCATGGAGCTGCGCCTTATAGACTTCTTGTAGATGGGTTTCGCCGTACCTCATCTCCAGAAACATGACAATCGATTCATAATCGGACAACTTTTCTTCGGGAATGTTTCTTAACACCTCCATGGCTTTTCCTCGAAGAGCAAGTACAAGAGCTCGTGCTCTTTCTGTTGGGCTCCAGTTGTTGCCGTTTGCAGCTGCTTCAAATTGTCTAAGGTACGTAACCCACGGTACCTTTCCGTCAAAAGTTGGTGGTTTCATAACAGTTGCTGGAGTACCACATCCTGAGACTACACCTGTACTGGCAATATTTTTAATTTGCTGCTGTAATTGTTGAACTTCCTGTTGCATTTGCTCTTTGACTTGTTGAACTTGATCTTGGACTAGTTGCACTTGACTATGAACCAATTGTACAGTCTGCTGCATTTGTTCTTCCACTTCTTTAACATCCTCTTTGGTAAGTTTTTAACTCAAGCAACATCATTTCATCTTGACCGTTATAAAATTCCCTTTTAGATTTCCTCTGATCTTCACCATCATCTCTTTTAATTTTTGCCATTTCTTCTTGACTGGTTCGAATTTCAAGCTTAATTTCTTCTAAACTGGACTTCATTTCGTTTTTAAAGTCTTCTTGTTTTTCTATCATTGGTTTCAGTTCTCCTGTTACCTGTTATTATGACATAGACAGTAGCTAGAACTCTATAAAATTTAATGGTAGCGCGGCACCTAGCAAACCAATGTCTATGTAACGGTACGACAAAGTTAAAAGAATTAGGATATAATTTGACGAAAGCACTCTAGCAGTAGGAAGGTCTTGTAGAACAAAAATTAGTTAAGGTTAGGTTATTTCACAATTCTCTTACCTAGGTTCTACGTCGCTCACTTGTACTGCTTGGCCTAATAGCACAACACTGCCTGTCACACAAAGTGTCACTACCTTTGTGACTTTTAGAATTAAACTTTATCAATATTAGTGCAGGATAGTTTTGGTAAATTTAAAGAAAAGAAATATTTTGATTAATTACAACTTAATTTATTATAAAAAAATAATGGATATGATTAATATAAAATAAAGAATAAAATAGATATAATTAAAATAGGGTAAAAAAAGAGATATAATCTAAGGTAAAATAAGTAATAATAAAATAGAAGAAAAAAATAGGAAATAAAAATTAAAATTAAAGAAAAAGAGACCAGAACTTTCCTCTTCGAAAATAAGGACAAGATTTAAGTAATGAGTTAAAATTAAAAAAAAAAAACTAGGATAGACACTTTTAAAATATAGAGAGAACTTAGAGAATCAACTGCAACTAATGAAAGATGTAGCTAGACTAATTTTCTTAATTTGAGCATAATTCTATAGTGCTCCTTGAAAAGGGCCGTCCCTCAAGGGCCACCCCCAATATTGTTATACAAATTAATTGACATCCAGAAAAGGTTCCAATTAAACAATAAACCCACCCTAATTTTGAACAGAGAACACAATAATTTTATTAAACTCTCGGTACCCACTATGTCATATAAACCAAAGGACCAATCGGAGGAACTTTATGGTCCTCCAAGTACCACCCCTTTATAATACATGACAACCTTAAGCTCAATTTTATTGGCTAAGGTGGTAACGAAATGAGGGTAGTCTGTTCTGTAGTTTGAGTTTAAAGTTATAGATGGCGTTACCTTTCTGGTTTTAGAATAAAATAAGAATTTTCCTTTAAATTTGCAATAAACAAAACTTTTATTTAAAAAAGACTGGTCAGTCCGACCTTGGTCTATAATACTTATGATATCGACATAAAAATATAAACAAAAATGAACCTAAACTTCAATTTTAAGGGATAAACATTCTTAGGTCTACGATATGTAGTTGCAGGTGTATTTAATGTTTCTAGTCTCTTTTTCTATATCTCTCTGCATTACAATTATTGCAAAAACCATCAAAATATTTAAAACAGTACATAGGTATATTTTCTTAAAAATTCCCTTCTTTGTTTCCTTTTACTGACATTCTGTTTTATTCATCTTTTATGGATAACATATGTGACTTTTTAGTGTGAGAACCCTCTTGTCTTGATTCTGGAAAGTTTTAAGTTTCAGGCTATAAACATTTTATGGTATTTTTAGTTGATAACGTCTTGTGATTTACCTACCCCAACGGATTTTCTCAGGGCAATATGTTTGTCTATGAGACGATAAATTTAAAGAAACATAAATAAGTCCCCTAGTTTTGTATATCTTAAACCTATTAAAATAATCTTTAATTTCTTAGAGAAGCCGTCTAACATATGCCATTGCCATAAAAATTTGAAGGCATTTATGGGATATTTCCTTAAGGTAATTTGACTACCGTGGTACTTCTATTTTGCGAACGCTGCGCAAAAACAATAGAGATCATACGCAAGAAAATCTACGGCGCAAGCATCTTTTAAACAAGCTATCTGGTTTTAACTTGTTATAAGCTTTATTTACAAATAAAATCCTCCCGGAAACCACCCTTATCTTATCACCAAAAATATATTTCAATTGAAAGGCAAAACAGTCACTGTAAGAAATTATAACAAATTTGTAAAACAAGGTCAAGTAGCATATAAATTTAAGAAAACATGGAAAGTTTCTGTCACCTAACCAGTTAAACTAACGTAAATATTGATACATCGGATTATGGTCGTCGAATTGTTTACTTAAACACTCGGTTCACTCGAAAAAACATGTTTTCTAATTATTGCGGATATTTATTATCACTCATTGGATCTTGTAGTCGAAAAGGTATTGGACTGGCATCAATTTTATGTCCCCATATACCGTATTCGATAAACTTTTTGGGCGCATCATAACCTGTTCGGCGGCTTTGCCACATGTCAGTCCATGGCATATTTTCTTGGTATTGTGTACTCTCCCTATCTAGCTCCGAAGGTCAGACAATTAGCCAAAATGTTCAGAATTTTAATAAGGCGCTTATAAGAGTTTCTATCTAGATTAAGATTATTGGGTCCAGTGGCGTCTCAGTGGGCACCACAGCCAATCGTTGTCGAGGAAAAGTACGCCACTAGACTTTTTACAAAGTTTTTATATTTTTTTCTAATTAAGCAATTAAAAATGCAACTTTTTAGTCTTCTTAACATTTTCTTCTGTATCTAGCTTCGTTTTCGAAGAAAATTTAAGCCACCTTTAATTTTCTAAAGCAAATTCTTATGACAACATGATAAAAAGTAGAAATTAAAATAGAACAATTATTGGCCCCAAAACAAATAAGCAGTCGTGTATTTTATCGGAAAACGTCGTTTTCTAAATGTTGCTACGGTCAAAATTGTTTATTTTTTAATTCTGAATTTAATTCATATGCTGTTTATGGATACTTTTTAGTATCACTAAAGTGGCCTTCAAATATTTTCTCCCAAAAACAATGCGAGGTCCGAAGAAAATACGTGAAACTTAAAAAGGTATTTTTAATTGCTATATTGAAAAAAAACTAAAAACCTTATAAAAATGGCACTGGTATGAAACCAAATAGCCAGCATTTCTCTTTCTTTGTCAATAATTTATCCATTTTTCCGTATTTTCTGTGCTTAACATAGATATTGTTAAAATTCATTACACAACTTTGGTCTAAAATTTATTTTCTAACATTATAATATTTTGTAATTTATTATTTTATTCTTTTTATTTCTTTATTTTATCCAACATTTATTTTTTTAAACGTTTTTTTTTCTACTTGATTTTTTTGTTATTTTTTTTTAACTTTCAAGTATTTTTTTTTCTTACATAAATATATTGCTTTTATTTTGAGTATTTTTTTTTAATTACCAAGTTTGTTTTTTTTAATAATTTTTTATTATTATTATTATTATTATTATTATTATCTTTATTCTGTTTTTTTATATATACATAATAAACAATTGTTGACTCTCTTACAATTTAAGTTTTGATTTAATTATAAATTGGTATATACTTTTATAAACATCTACATTATTTTTTGATATAAGTGTATTTAAATTACAAGGAAGCTCTATGTGAGATATTATATTTGTAAACAATGTATCTCTATGAGTTTTGAATCTGGGGCAGGTTAAGATATAATGCTCTAGGTCTCCTAGTTCACCACATTCGCAATGTTCTTCATTTTGAAGGCCTATTCGTTTCATATGCTTTGGCACCAATGCATGAAAACTCCTAATACGTGATATAACTTTAATAAAATTTTTATTTGACTCTTTGCGGAACCAAGATTCTTTACTTAGGTTTGGAAAATTAGCCTTATATCTTAACCCCTTTTCAGAATTTAAATATTGCACCTGCCATCCATCCCTCATTTTTGCTCTTGCTTGACAGATCATGTCTGAATAAGGAAGTTTTAAATTTGAATAGGAGCCACTAATTGTGGCTTCTTTGGCTGCTTTGTCAACAAGCTCATTTTCATTTATGCCTACATGAGCTTTAACCCAAACAAAATATATATTCTTATAGTTGTTAATTAGTTCTGCGCACATATTTAATATAGAGCTAAGAAGATGATTGTCAGGTGCAACATTGCAACAAGTTGCGATTTTTGTTAATGAGCTTTTACTGTCGGAGAATATTACAAATCTACTATTCTCTGCATACTCTAAACAATATCTAAGTGATTCTAAGATTGCCCAGAGCTCAGCCGAATATATGGAAGCACCGTCTGGTAGTTTAAATTTTTTTATTATGTTCTTATTTTTATGATAAAAAGCACAGCCTGTTTTTTTGTCTAGAACTGATCCATCCGTAAAAATCTGTTCATAGTTTACCCAAGTATTGGTTTGTTGTTCTAAAAAATCTTGTTTTATAATAATATTATTTTTACTATTAGGGTTACGAATAATAACTTTAGGTGTGCATTCTAAAGCAGAATAACTTAATTGAAAGTAAGGTAACGTTTTGTCACTATAAATTGCCTCCTTACTCTGGGTTATCCAGGAATAACTCTGTACAAGCATTGGTAGTTTTTTAACTTTCCAATATGAGTGTGTAAAACACAAAATAGTAAGTTGATTAATTTTATTCATCAAGATACTATCTTTAGATATTAGCTTCAAGAGTAGTTTGTCTGTTTTTTGAAGTATGTTTACTTTAATCTGAAAAATAGTAAATATAATTTCCACTAAACCTACCTACGGCACTAAGGTGAGACTGTAGATGTAATGGAAATTATACCTAGATTTAAAAGGCTATATTTTTAAAAATATTTAGGATAGATATATTAAATGTAGTATTTTTGGAAAGCTTTTAAAAAGAAACCTTTGTAGTGATATAATATACAGGGTGTTTCATTAAAAAATGTTTACCTCTTCATTTTTATTGAGTTTTTGATGTTTATTTGATTTCTTTATGCTCAAAGATAATAGGTGAAGTACTGAAAATTTTATACAATTATTTTACTACTTTTGGTTATAGTTAAAAATAGGTGGCAAAATATAAATTAAAACCCTGTACAAAAACTACATTATTTTAATTCAAATTAAATTATTTTTGTAGGTAGTCCAGACTGCCTTATTAGACTTTGGAATCCATTTGTGCCCCACCGGCCAACTTGTACTTTCTATGGTCATCACACCGGAATAGTTCAGTTAGTTTTTCAGGACAACGGCAAACTACTTTATAGTTTATCTAAGAGACAAGTGCGTAAAGTCTGGGATACTTCTTTGCAATCAGTGTCTTCAAACATGTATTTGGAATTACCTCCAGAACTAAAAAAGAGGCGTTTTTTGGACCAATGTTTATAAAACTTTTTTCTTATTTTTGCAGAAGGAACTTTTCCTGACGATCGCGCATGTTTTTGAAACACCCTGTATAATTTTGAAGTAACTCCTGCATTTATCTGTTTATGATTAATTTTATTAATTATGAATGAATGAATTATGATTAAGAAATCTATAATTTATAAATAAAAAAAAATGTTGGAACAATTTTATTTAAAAAAGCGTATTATAATTTAAACGAATTTTTGAGGATACATTTCCATAAAACGTATTTTTTACTATTATAATATGTGTGTGTATCTGTCTATGTATATGTATATACAGGGTAGTTCAGTAACTTAACTGACAAACTTAAGCGGGTAATTCTACGATGAAAATAAGAATAAACGTCATATGAACATATGTCCTAAAGTTCTAGTTTTTAAACTACGGGGTGTTAAATTTTAAAAATTACCGTTTTTTATCATAACTTTTATACCAATTAAAATATTTTTAAAAATTTGGAAGAGATCACCCATGCATCAAAGACATTTTTTGACATAAAGTAAAAATATTTTTTTACCAGTGTCGTTCAGTTTTTTTTTTTATTTGATGAACGGTTTCTGCATAAAAAAATATAAACTATTTTTGGCATGGTCATTCTGTATTGTTACAGACTTTAAAAATGTGTTTAGGTTAGAGAATTTTAGAAAGTTAGGATTATTTAATTTAGTTTGTTAATTTATTTAAATAATTTACTTTAATTTTCCTGTATTTTTTTCATCAAATTCGTTGTTCCTCGAAACGACCGAATTATTCATTGAAAGAACTTTTTATCCATCCTGTACTATGGAATTTTTGCGATATTTCTACAAAATTCTAGATCATTCTGCACTCTTTCACCATACTATAAAAGGGCGATGGAAAAGCTGAAGCAGTTAGTATAGATTCGATTTTTGTGTTGTAAACTCAGATATTGACAAGTAAAGATTTTATCGTTGTTGTAACCATAGTTACGTTTCTTTGTTAATAAAGGTATAAAAACGAAAGAACGTGTTTTTATACGAGGTGATTCGGAAGAGATATTAATATTAATGCAGTAAAATAACTTTGAGTTATTTATTCTTAAAATGCCAAGAAATAGTTTCTATTTATTTACGCGAAAACTGTACATCAAACAGAAAACAGTAAAAAATCAAATTTGTTTTTAACTAAACGGAGATTTAAAAAAATATTTAAATTTTAAAAAATTACAGTAGCGTACCAATTTTTGCTTAAAAAATATTACTCCTGAACACCTTATGGACGACACTGGTAAAAATCTCGTTTAAAGCATAGATAATGTTCTCCAAATTTTTAAAAATATTTAATAGATATAAAGGTATAATATAAAAACCCTTAGTTTTAAAATTTTTAACACCCAGTAGTTTAAAAACTGAGACGTCTAGAACATATGTGTCTATGAATTTTTTTCTTATTTTCCATTGTAGAAATGTAAAGTTTTTCAGTTAAGTTACTAGAGATCCCTGTATAATATATTGTTATGCTTTATTTTCAAAGATATCTAAATATTTTCTGACGATAAATCTAATTACTATTATAATTTTATTATTATTATTGTTAATAAAACACAGTCCTTCTAAAACTGCTTTATTCTAATTTAAATCTAAAAAAAATTTATTTAATAATATTTTTAAAAATTGCAAACTTTATTAAAACTAATGATAGAACAGATTGCTTTCTCTAATTAGGTGCTCATGTGATGGTACCCTCAAAATATGGAACTTTAATACTGGCTACTTGCCTCAGAAATATGAATATTGATACCTGGTGTGAAGTCCAGTGTGTAATTTGGGTCAGAGCCGAATTATGGCGATGGGATGGAATAAGGAGAGTTACAGAATTCGCAGATACAGGTGAAGCTGTAGGACCAGAGGAGGCATTTAGGTCATTTTTAGAAATATTATTATTTAGTTGTTAAAAAGTTTATTTGGGTAGAGACCCGTATATACCTTCACATTTATTAAATCAAAGAACTTTTTAGTAAAAACTGGGATTTACGACATTCCGAAGATATAAGTGCTGGAGCTGTCAGAGTACCAGAAACATTGGCTACAAAGGTAACTAAATTTAATCATACTTTGTTGAGACCAAAAGCTTTTTAATTTATTTTACTTCAATTATTAATTTTTAGTTCCTATGTGGGTAGAACTTCTTCTTTGGCGATTAGAAACTGGACAACCCTACAAAAAATTTATAGTCTCAAATCCTACCGCATAAAAATCCACTTTACCGTAGATAAATCTAAAGAAAAAACTCAGGATGATCCTTTTGCTTTGGGGTAAGTATTTAAAGTAGTAGATAAATAAAAAAGCTTATAGTAGAAGATCAACAGAGCAAAAATTTTCACCTGTTAAGCCGCGTCCAGACTTGCAACGAGATTCGTCGTACCGCCTCCACGCCGCATACCGCGCCACATAGCGCGGGGAAATGGACGTGGACGTGAATGAAATTCACGTCGTTTTAATGGTTTGGAGAATGATTCGCCGGTGATTTAGAGCTTGTCGGTTTTAGGCGTCAATGGAGCGCACCAATAGGTTGGTTAGTTTGGACGGATGTTTGGCGAATTGTTGCAAGTCTGGACGCGGCTTTAATAAATATTCCAGTCCAAGAAGTCCAAAAACGTGTTGAATAAAGAAATAAATCTAAAAAACAAGAGTTTTTGGTTGGCTGTTAAAAAAAGGGAGATTTTTTTCATGTACCGGGTGGTGCGTCGCCTAGCGGAACATAGGAAATCCCATGCAATTTTAAGGGAGTTTAATTATTGGCTCTCCTCTACATTTTACAGGAAAAATTTAGGATAGCTTTTGAAGAGACTGATATGACAAACCCTCATGCCAAGTTTAAAGAAATTATAAGCGAATGTTGAATTATTTAATTAAATGTGGTAGCAAAATTCCCAAACTTTCGGCTCAGGTAAAAGGCCGGACAGGCGCCTGTAAAGTGAATGTTTGTCACTGATATAGGGAAGAGAAGTGTCTATAAAGGCAAATTTACACGATGCCAATAACTGGCGGCGCTAGTGACACTGGCACGCCAGCGCAGATATCGTATAAACCCTAATTTGTGCCGGTTCAGCGCTGGTCTATTGCACTGAGGGAAGATAGAGAGCTCGCTTATTTTTCATGTCAGTCGCCTTCGTACCCCGCAACACCCGCATTAGTACATCAGGCAGCGTCTAGAACAGATTGCTGCCAGTTAGTAGCTTACTTAGGGTGGGTTTATGTCGAGCGACGAGGAACGGTTTTCCGTCATAAAAAAACTATATGTCAAGAAATGAAGATAGCCCCACTTGACAAATGTTTAGAAGTGTGTTCTTACGTCTTATTAAAAGCAGTCACATTTTGCAAAAAGTGTCTCTAATAATAATATCTGGGATGCTCTTTTCCCCTAATTGTTCTTTATTTATAACAACTAGAAAATACACTCGAAAAACATCAGCAGTAGCGAGAAGGGAGAACTTCAAGTAGTAAATATAGTCTCGCTTGGTGAAGGGATGAGAAGAACAAGCTTACCTACCACCGAGCAGAAAAACATTGAAGCGGTAAGAAATATTTTTTTATGCTTGCCTGGGTGTTAAAACCTCTTGCTCCTATTTGAAGATTAAATAAAATTAAATTTATTATTTTTGAACACGACATACTGGGTTTGTAAAAGTACTGAAGCTACATTTTTCCAAATTTGGTATCTGAAGGTATGGTGCATGGAGAATTTAATAGTAATATCGGCACCGTTGCCAAATTTCTTGGTTTTGTGCTGCACGTATCTTTTATTTTTTAATGGAATGACACATTTATTTTTATTGCAATAAATTGCGCAGGCAACAAGGCTGATACCACTAAACAATTGGGCATGCCAAAAACCCCTGAATACCAAATTTTGTAAACAAAGCTTTAGCGGTTTTAAAGATATTTAGGCCCTAATTTACTTTTGCTAAAAGTGTAGTGTATCATATCTCAACAACTAATAGAGACAGAATTTTAAAAAAAATATATGAATTTACTACATGTGATTTGTCCAATTTAATGCGATTAAAATAAATGGGGCATTCTATTTAAAAAACTAAAAGAATACGTGTAGCATACAACTGGGAAATCTGGCAACAGTGCCGACACTACTGTTTAATTCCACAGTTCCAAAATACTTTAGATACCAAAGTTGGCTAAATATACTGAGCAGTTTAAAGGTATTTAAAAGTTGCGGTACTTTTACTAACGTAATATAAGCATACACCCATTGTACAGAGTGTCGGATTTCATTGCAATTGCAGGTCTCTTGGTTATTATTAGAGATAGATGCTTGCGGATTTCGTGGCACTGTTGCTACTTTTGATTATACGAAGATGACACTAAAAGTTTCTTCATACCCTTTTAGTTTTTGACATACAGGCCGAAATTCATATTTTCTATTTGTGGACCCCTTATATTTCAGTTGTCTATTAACTTACAAGAAAAAGTTAGTTTCTAATATAAAACCCTGAATACTCTTTATTTAATAAATTATACAGAATAAAAGCTTTTTATTTTATAAAATATAATATATAATAATGTTTTAAATTTTAAAATAGATTTTCTCATAGTTGGCCATGATATACTGTATAAGCAATATTTAAAGGTTAATCGATTAGTAAAGCATACAATTAAGGAAGCACGATTAGTCCCCTATCTAAAATGTTTACATGTCTGCATTCACTTTAGTCCGTCTCCCTTCCCAGAATAACAATATACAGAAGCGACAATATCCGTCGGCACCTTTTGAAGTAGCGGGCACAGAATTTTGTGACCTCGAACGCCTCGTATTGACACTTGACCAGTCTTCTAGCGCTAATACACTGAGAAAAATGTCGATGAGCAGTGGCAAAGAATCTTACATTATAAAAATATTTTAAAGTAAAACATAATTTGAAACAAAATAATGTAAAACTTTTTTATAATAATAATAAAATTAAAAATTTAAAAGATTTTGTTTTAAGATATTCATTCTCCTTTTATACCGGGTTTTTCTTAAAAGTGGTTCTTTCTAAAACTTTTTTATCTCTTAAGATAGGAAAATGAAATTTGGCATATCAATATTTGACGTAAATGTGCATTGATGGAATAATTAATTCGTTTTCCAAAACTTTCACTGGAAATACCGGCTACTTTCACATTTTAAATAGCACAATCGGTATATTTTATATTATTTCGATAGTATGGAATTCCGGAATACAATGACACAGGAGATGTCATTTTTGGATACTTTTGCTTTAATTTTTTTTTAAATTTTAATTTATAGCGTTATGCTAAGACTAAAAGGGTAAATGTATTACCACAAATTCTTTTTTTTAAGGCTGTTCTCAAAGTAGTGCGGCCATTAATGTCTTCAAAGGGGTCAATACATCTTTATATAAATTATACATTTTCTCATCCTATTGCAAAGAATATATATTTGTTTTGGAAAGTTTTGAGGACATATTTACTTTCGAGATAATTTATTAATAATGACTTTATGATTAAAGAGTGGCAGATTTGTTAGAAAAAGAGTAAGTGATAAGTTCTTACCACTTGCAAGTGATCGTGATCATTTGATCACGTGACAGATGCCATTTGAAATATTAATAAACATTTAGAAGGACGTTACCACATGAGTTTCAAAAAATAATATTAGTTTCACTTCCCTCACTTTGTTCACTGATCATGTCTTGAAAGAATAGTGCTATTCTTTCAAGACTTGATCAGTTTCACTTGTATCAGTTCATTGCCCTGCAAGTAATTCTAATGCTTTGATCATGTAACCGATGCCATTTAAGAATTTTAATAAAACATTCAGAATGAAGTTAGCTTCATAAGATTTAAAAGAATGATAATTACTAGTTTGATCAGTGATCAAGTCTCAAAAGAATAGGCCTAATATCACTAAGGGAAATTGTCATGCAATATCATGACTAGATCCAACATATTCAGCAAGATAAATTTGCCCAGATTATGCAACCTTCCAAACATTACCTTCGAAAGCCTAAAAATGTGACAACGCTGTAAGCTGCTCACAGGCTCGATGTCGCTCCTTTCTCGGACTAAACTCCCAACTCCTCACATAAGGCGTTAACACTGCACTGTGTTTACCCCCATCCATTTATTTCAGAGTAGTTTTTGGTAAACCCCTTTTAAATAAATTGTCATTTAAAGTAAAGTTCACGAAGTTTGTAGAACATACCCTATATCGAATCTGTAATGCCATATTTTAGCACTATAATAAACAAAATTTATGTTATTTACTATCAAAATATAGACGCAAAAATTAAATAAGTAGTCAAATACTTTATTCCTACATAAATTAATATTTTAAACAGCTATAAGAGAGAATTTACTGATTTATTATTATAATCCGTTTATAAGTAATTTTATGTAACAAATGCATGCAAAGAGTGATACTTATTTTACGAATGGGAAGTTTGACAACCTGAGCTTTTAGGCCAGTGCGGCAATCCCATAAGTACAAAAAAGACACTTGACGCATGTGGTACATAACATACTATATTTTTTCACGAACGTATAAAAATTTCCCAAAATACCATTCTATACATGTTTTATTTATCTAAACTTATTAATTTTAATTATTGCAGCACAGCTATTATATTGCAACAAAAACTCATAGCCTCATCATTTTTTAAGAGACAATTATCCTCTTCATAACTATGCATTTATTATTTAATTTTAGATTTTAAATAGTATGTACTTACTTTTGTAGAAATGATACTAAAACAGTATAAATCCCTTTCTAATTTCTTAGTCATCCAAATTCATATTATTACTAGTGATTTTTAATAATTTCTATTAAATTTGTTTGCAAACTGTCAAATTTAAAAACTAGTGACACATTAACTATAAAACTAAAATAACTTTAAAGAAATAACGACGAAATCAAAGGTAACTTGACCGTTTGGTTCAGTTGGATGTCGCGTTTACTGTTACATTGCATAAATTGATATTTAAGTTTATTGTAAAACGTAAGCATTACTAAGGAACAAAGGGGCTAATTTTATTCATTTGTAAAAAGTCTCATATCATGGCCAACTATGCAAATTCAATCTTAAAATTAAAAACATCAATTTTAAGTTCTAAAAATATAAATTAACTTTAAGGTATTATATAGATTTTAATAAGCTCTTATTTTTGTAATTTATTAAATAAAAATGTACCATAAGAAAAATCCATATGTTTGGTTCATATCTCAAAAGATATACCACCTAAAACAATCTAACCACACCATCAGGATCCTACGTAAAAACATCTACTAATATATCTTTTACTTTTGTTGTCTGTTAAAAGGCAACTAAAATAAGAGTAGGTCCAAAATGAAAAAAAAATGAATTTCGCCCTGTATGTCAAAACTAAGAGGGCAAGCTTTCTAGTGCCATCTGCTATTTCATTAAAAATGTAGCAACACCGCAAGTCTCTATCTCTATAATAACCAAGATACTCCTGCAATTGCAACGAAATCCGGACACCTTGAACAGGGTTTTCTCAACAAATGAGAAAAGTTTCAGGATGTGATTTCCTGTTTAAAATAAAAAGTAGTTTTTTTATAAACGTGGGGTCAAAATTCTAATCTTTAGGGAGTTTTCGCAAAAATTGGAAGCAATTTATTTATTTTTAAAACAAAAAGTAAAGAGTATTGTGTTTAAACTACCAAGTAAGGTCCAATAAAGTAATAATAAAAATGCCCTAATGGGTGATATATGGATAGAGTAGATTTTTTTATAAGATTACATTTTCCCGTTCCGACATTTTTATGATTTACTTTTTATTTTTTAATTTAAAATTGAGTTTCCCAAAAAAATAAAATATTTGGAAAATATTAAAAAAATTGGTTTACCAAATTTATATTTTTAAAAGTCATCTTTAGGTTTGCTTAAGTAAGAACAATAGGGTAGTTTATTTTCACCGCTGTCATTATTCTAATAGAGCCCAAAAATATTTTAAAAGTATATTTTTATATTAGCAATTATTTTTAGGATTTTGTTATCCTATCTTTTTTCGTTTTTAAAAGAAAAGCTTTTAATATAATGTTTATTAAGCTAAACTACACTTTATTTTGAGGAAATATTTACACCCTAATATACATTCGAATTTTTTTAGAAAACCTTGTTTAAAACGGAATTTGGTCAAGATTTTTACTGCGGATTCATCAATAGTGTTATTACTTACGATCGCATTTATTTTTTGTAATTTGTAAATGCTTAACATCTGATCCTTCAAATGTTAATTTACAAACGTCAAGAATTACTATGTAGTTTTTTTAATTCAGGCCCCAGAGTAACAGGAAGAAAGCCCGGAAGACTCTCAACGATACAAATGCCAGAAGAATGTTTTAACCTGAGAAGACTAGCCGTGCACTGCATGTTATTTTTGTGTGCTCGAAAAAGCGATCCACAAGTGGGAACGCTATTAGTCGCTCTTGAAAATGGAGTTGTTCAAGTGTGGAATCATGATGTTTACGGAGGCTTTATAACATCTTTTCTGCAGTACATAAAGCCGGCGATTATGTTATTGCGATGACTACAGATGAAGAAAATGAATTTCTTTTTATAGGTATACAGCGTGTCCTCGAAAGTTCTTACCATAGATAACCTACATTTAGATCCGCAGTGGCGGAAAAGCTTTATTCAGATTTTTACGACCTCGCGCAGTAAACAAATCGAGCGTGAACGAACATGCGCACTCTAAAAGCCGTAGCAAAATACAAATCCCGCTACCCCGTGCCCTTCGTCCGCAGTCTGACCGTGACGCTCATTAGCTACCGTACTCCGAACGAAAACCAGGACGGCGCGGCGTCGACAAATTCTTTCCGATAATGCGGATAGTCTGACGTAGGGATTAGAGCACTATGATGCTCATGGATTATGTGAGAATATGTTCCCTTTTTGAGGGCAACCACGAACAGGATTGTGCGAGTTTTAGGTTCCATAAGCGAGGCAACCATCTGGAATGCCTAGGAAACTGTTTAGAACCAGAAAATCCCACAATGTTCACGTTTTTTTGTTTTTTCTCAAATAGGGAACGTATTCTCACATACTATTTATACGTTGGATGCACAGGGTCGCTTCAAAAGGTTCTGGTTTCAAATAATAGCAAACGGTTAAACCCTTTATATTTACTTCAGTATAAAGAGAGTGGTTAAAGGACCAAATATTAAACTAATTTTTTTTATTTTGGGCCGCTTACAAATTTTTTTGTCCTTGAATGTCTTCATTTAATACAGAACTTCTTTAATTTTGCTGAGCAATTAATTAATCAAACTGCCCAATGTTGACCATTTTAAGACCAACTGCATTCTTTTTAATTAACCCATGTATAATTTATTTGTTTGTTTCAATGACGGTCATATTTTAAACACGCTGTAGAAGTTGGTGTATGGACGACCAATTCGTCACACTTAGTGACCATGTATGACCATTTCGTAACTAATTCGAAGCTGTTTTTAAACCTCAAATTTTACATTCTGGGCCGCTAAATAGATGGAGCCATCACAGATTGGTGTTTAGGAGGCAAAAATACAAATCTTTTATCGGGAATTTTTTCTTAGAGTAGTGTTATTATAACTTTGTTTTTATTTGTGGTTACGTTTTAGGTACTACTGCAGGCTATATTAAAACGTGGCTGTTAAAGAACTACTGTGTATTACCAGAGGACAAAGTTCACATTTGTATGCCAAAATATAGGCTAATGTTTCCCTTTTTGTGGGGAGATAGGTTTGTAGGTATAGGCAAAATAATTTAAATAATTTCATTTTAAAAATTTAAAAACTTAGTTATTTAAATTGTAGGTCGAGCAAGAAGAATGTGCGCAGGTCAACGTGAACCAATACTTTTAAATAGTTACAAAGGCCATTTTATGCCAGTATCTGGGTTAACTTACATTGAAGATTGCAAAATACTAATAAGGTAATAGTAAGGTAGGTGAATACATGTTGACATAACTGCCAGGGTAATAAATCTTTGCGTTTTAACTTTTAAACATTTTACTTATATTATTAGGTTAAGTTAAAATGCATATAAATAGTAACGTAAAAGCTAAAAATTCATTTAACAAAAAGTTGAAATTTGTGTTACTTTTTCATGCTATTTAAATAGGTAGATAGTTAAAAAATATCTATAACCGATTTTTTCATTTGTTATAATTCTATATATCATAAAGCAATTTTTTTAAAACGTTTTTATTTTTAAAAACATTTGGTTTACCTATTACTCAGGTAGTTTTATAAATATATCTTTCCGATTTTTCTTTTATTTTTAAATCACCCTGTATATCCTTCGACTATTTTTATTATAAAAAATAAGAAAATATAGGTAAACACACTGTATGTATATTTAACGAATTGGCGAACCTAGTTAAAAATACCTAAAAAACTTTTACAGTGCTTTAAGAAAGTATTGTTAAATCCATCGATATTTCGTTTGTTTACCCTTTTCAAAGACCCGCAGATTCAGTCTAAATGAAGTAGGTTTTGTCATACAAATACCTAAATTTACCTTTTTCTTTTTCATAAATATGTTTAGAAATAAATATAAATTTATTTTATTGTAAGTCGTTTTTACGTGAAAATTACCTTATGCCCTAAAGCAACCAAAAAAACTTTATTGGAAAAAAATCAATACTAGCCGATATTTTTATTTTACCCATATTTGACCCGACTAATATTTTGCACCGAAGCCTTCTTTGACGTGTCATAGGTTCGACGCGATTTCGTGAGAGGAAGAAAAAAGTAAACGGTCAGGTCGGTCAGTGTCTGTTTTTATTCTTCTAGCTCTATTAAAAAAAAAAGGTTGTTCTGCTTGGTTGAAGCGTAGTAAATAATGTGAATTGTTTTTGTTATATCCCTACCGGCATTAATACTGGGTCAGACTTGGATTTGTTTTAGACTCAAATCTCGATTGTGCGGAAAGCAGTTCTTTTAGTTAAATGTTTAATTACTTGCTTTTTTAATTGATTATACTTATTTTAATGATTATCCGTGTCAACTTTTTCATATTTTCTTTATCGGGTAGCATTTTTAACGTTTTGAGTTCGACCAAAACTGGGATTACGGCTGAAACCTAAACCGAATGTTCGGCCGTGGCTTTCGTCTCGGTCGAAACCAAAACTCACGTATTCAAGTTCTAAATACCTTAAAACACTAAAATTTGGGGCGTTTTTTTATTATTCTGCATAAATTAGGGACACAAATTAAAAGCCTTTATAATTTTATAATTATTTTCTTTAGTGATTTAGTTAGGCGATCGCGCACGACAACTTCCGAAATCAGTTTTGGTTTCGGCAAAAGTTTTGGCCAGATTTGTCAAAACTGAGACTGCCACTAAAACTTGATTTTTTGGCCGAAATTTGACGAAACTGAAAGTTATGTTAGACACTACTTTATATAATTATTATATTATAGGAAAATAAATAATATTTAACTCCGCTTCTCTTTGAGGTCGGCGGGCAAGCTTTCGACGTGTTTGTACGTGGGGTATTCGAACGGTTAAATTATGTTGCAAGACACTTCGACACCGCGCCGTAAAGCAGGTAGGTGAACCCCAGGTAGGTACGGCGCGACAGGGTAATATTAAAACTATACAAAATAATAAATGCACGAATATTATTATTTTGTTGCTGAGTATTGGTTAGGAGGTCTATATAAGTAGTGGATTATTTAAAGAAAATTCAATGTGCCAGAAGCCACGGTCAGGTTAATTTTGGTCAGCAACGCCTTTTTTTAAATTGTGTTTATTCATAAATATATTATTAGAAAAAAATGCGTTTTAGTGCTTAATTTTATCTTCGCACAAAATTTTTAACTTTTACCATTTAATAATAACATAATAGCACTTTATAAGCAATCTAGAGAAATGTTTGCCTATTTGTGCTATCTATGTTTATTAAAATAAATAAATTAATTATTAATTTTGGTATTTTATTGCGGCCCTTCGACCGTAGGCCGTATTTATTTGGTGTCGATTAGTCCTGTAAGATAAAAACGGACTTTTGGGTCTGGTGTCAAAATATGCCATGAAGTTTTAGTTACTACCTCCATGGTGTCGAAATGTCTTCCGCCCATCTATGGCGGGTACTATAACGAAACAGTCAAATATCTCATGACCTAGGAGGTTATAAAAAAATAAACAAAAGTTGCATAATACTTCCAGCGGTATCGTTTTGCGAAGACTATTATTGATACCTATACTAGGTGTTTCATTTTGTAGTGGTAAACCAAAGTTGTCCTGTATATTTTTAAAATCTTAATTTTATTGTACATTCTTTTAAAAAATTGTATGCATTTTATTGCAAGCGTTTTTAAAATACTGATGTAAAAAAATTTTAAATTTAACTTTTTATACTAGTACACAAGTATGCAAGGCTGAACTAACCTACTTTTGACCAAATTAATTATAGTAACTAGTGACTACTTATGACATTTATCTGTACAAATTTGAATTTTAAATTATAAAGTTTTTTTATTAATTTTTAAGAAACAGCATCAAAAACTTTAAATTAAAAAAAAAAATTAAAAACTATTGCAAAAATATAACCTTTTAAAAAAAATATTTTTAAGATGTACCGCAGAAACAAAATTTTTAAAAACACACAGGGTACTCCATTAATAAACAGACATAACTTAGTATTATGCAACTTTTCTTCGCAAAGTTATATCTTTTTAAATGGAACACCCTATATTTTATGACGGTTTAAGATTCCACATAAAAAAATAACTCAAGTTTGTTTATAGTACCAAGTGTCTAATTCTTATTCATTTTTGTGATATTTGATTTTTTGTTTTCAAAATGCAGAGGTGCAATTAAATTAATTTTATTCTTAACACTATAAACTTTTAAACTTTAAAATGTGTAACAAGATTAGAAAAGTCTGCCATATCATACGTAGGTTCATATCAAGATCAAATATTGTACAGGGTGATCAAAAAATAATTTCAATTTTTCAGAAAATCAAATAGCAATATCTCTCTTATTTTTAAATGGAATACCCTGTATTTTTTACGTCACATGATGACAAATAAAATATTCTCTACAATGGTGTATAGGTTGCCTATACCTATCTTTTGTTGCTTTTTAGTAAAATCTGTTTTTACAAATTTTTAGTCCAAATGTTTATTTATTTTAATTAAAGTTGGCTGTGACATAGCAGCCATTAATATTCATCTTAAGGAAATAACAACGACCATTTATCGATTACTAGTGTTTTGGTCAGTTTAAACGAAATTTCAATGATTTTTTAAATAAAAACCCTTCTTCTACAACAACAAGATGATATAATACTGGTAGGATGTGGAAAAAATGGTTTACTTAGATCCAGAGTTAATCCTGAAAAAATATTCCAGGAGAAACCATCTGATCAGCCTTAATAGTTGCTTTAAAAAAATTTGACACAGTGATTGGTGGATAGCTGGAAAGAAACGAGAGATAGGGTCACAGAATGTCGTCATAACTGACCAGAGGCGTTAGTAGGATTGTTTTAAAAGCACAAGTTTTATCATTACCACATTCAGCTGAAATAAGTGATGTTGGAAGCAGCATTATAAGCAACTACGAATTTTTTTTCTGTGAATTTTAAAAATAGTGGCAGATAATATAAAACCTTTTTAAGTACAATGCTTTTCCCGAACATCAAATTTACATTTTACAATAACGGCTTAGTAAATAGGCATTAGCTATATCACAGCCTATTTACATTTAAATAGACATTTTGGAATAAAAAACTATGTTAAACACGGAATTTACCTAAAAAAGTATAAAAAAAGATAGGTATAGGCAACCTATATCATTTGAAAAGAACATTTAATTTATGGCATCATGTGGTGTAAAAAAATGTAGGGTGTTCAAAGTTTTAAAATAAAAGAGATATTTATTTGACTTTTCTAAAAATTGAAATTATTTTTTTGATCACCCTGTATAATCTATACGATCTCGATATGACGTGCTACGTATGATAAGCGCAGACTTTTTCTAATCTTGTAACAAATTTTAAAGTTTAAGGAGTTTATCTTGTTAAAATAAAATTAATTTAATTGCACCTCTCTGCATTTTTGAAAAAAATCAAATATCACAAAACCGAATAAAATTTAGACCCTTGGTACTATCAACTAAGCTTAAATTATTTTTTTATGTACTTTCTTAAAAATCTGTATAAATATTGCATACACACAAGAAATGCCCCAGTACCTAACCCCTTATATAAGCTCGTTAAGAAATATTTCCTAAAATAATTTATAAAATTTAGAAATCAAATATTAACATTTCTTCAATTATCTTAAGCTTTAATCATTTCAGCTGCAGTGCAGATTTCAGTGCAAGAATGTGGACTTTGGGGGAAGATATCTTCAAACCATTGGCACTTTTAAACCATGGAAAAAATTAATATGGGTACCAATGGTCAAGAAGATCATTTTGAGTATACCATTCCACCTGACATTAAAAAGAGTTGCGAGTTCAACAACATTAAGAGTAGGCAATTTTAATAGAGAATTATTGCAAGTTGCCTTATTAAGCTCGGGTATTAACAATACCGGCCTTATTTAAATAGTGCTTGTACCCATAATTTAGAGTTATTGCAAATCATGTTGACAGTACCATTAACCTAAAAAGGGGGAAAATATTTTAAATATTTTTCATTATTGTTTTGTGTTGTAGGGTTTTGTTTGACACAATTAAAGAAATACATTTCAAAAAGCAAGGATTTAAGTATTTTTACTTCTAAAAACTTTTCCATTCTGTGATCGGCAGCCGTTCGGTTAGACGAACAGTTCCGAATTTAAAATAAGGTCAAAATTATCTTCAAACCATTGGCACTTTTAAACCATAAACAAAATTAACATGGGTACCAATGGTCAAGAAGATCATTTTGTGTATACCATTCCACCTGACATTAAAAGAGTTGCGAATTCAACAACATTAAGGGTAAGCAATTTTAATAGAAAATTATTGCAAGTTGCCTTATTAAGCTCGGGAATTATTCATACCGGCCTTATTTAAATAGTGCTTGTACCCATAATTTAGAGTTATTGCAAATCATGTTGACAGTACCATTAACCTAAAAAACGGGTAAACATTGTTTAATAGTTTTTCTTTATTGTTTTGTGTTGTCGAGTTTTGTTTGACACAATTAAAGAAATACATTTGAAAAAGCAAGGTTTTAAGTATTTTTACTTCTAAAAACTTTTCCATTTTGTGATCGGCAGCCGTTCGGTTAGACGAATAGTTTCGAAGTTAAAATACGGCCAAAATAAGGCACGACCTAAAAAAACGGGTAAACATTTTTTTGTAGTTTTTCTTTATTGTTTTGTGTTGCAGGGTTTTGTTTAACACAATAACAGATATACATTGGAAAAAGCAAGGTTTAACGTATTTTTACTTCTAAAAACTTTTCTATTTTGTGATCGGCAGCCGTTTGGTTAGACGAACAGTTCCGAAATTAAAATAAGGCCAAAAAAGGCACGACCTAAAACCGACATAATTAAAGCCGGGCACTATATTTATTAAGGGAGTCCTTATCCTACCATGCATCTGCGCAAGCTCAGATGTCAAAATAAGGTCGCTATTATTAGTGCCTGGTCTTATTTCACTGTGCAATAATTCTCTAATTACACTCTAAATAACCTAAGTAATATGTTAAAAAGCACATATTACAGCTATTTATACAGGTTTTTTTAAGTTGGTTCTTTTCTTTTAACATCGTATAAAATGCTAGAAAAATGAAACTTTTTCAAATTAAATTATGTCCGAAAATGATGTCTTCTAAAAATATAGGGTGTTAAAGTTTTAGGAAAAAAAATTAATTTAAAATTTATCATCACTTTCTTACCACTTCAGATATTTCCACAAAATTTGTTACACTTTTTTGACCATAACATTACGTTTTTTGCTGTAAAAGTTTTAAAAAAAACAGTGGTGTTCGAGCAAGATTTGTATAGATTTTTTTTATGTATATATTTCCTTCGGAATCAAGATATATTTTTTTAATATTCGTTTACTTCGAGGTTAATTTAACCTCTTGATATTACTTCATACGACGAACGGTTTTCGTTTAAAAAAATAATAGCCATTTTAATGCATGGCAAAATTGCTAATATCTGATATGATTGTCACCCAGTATACTAACTCAAGGATTAACTAGATATTGTAAAAGCCGCTCTTAGAAAGGTATTACACAGTGAAAAAACATAACTTAAAAATAAAAGAAAATGTCAGATTTAGGCGATTTTGAAACGCAAGAAAATAGCTTTCATATTTTACCCCAAAATAAAAAGTATTTTAAAAATAATATTTATTTGAAGAAAAAGCAATGTCATACAATTTTTTTCTTCAAAAAATTTAATACAAATCTTGTTCCAACGCCCCTGATATATTTTTTTAACTTTAACAGCAAAAAATGTAATGCGATGGTCAATAGAAGTGTACTAAATTTTGTGAAAATATCTGAAGTGCTAAGAAAGTTATGATAAAAATGCATTTTTTAGAAATATCTGAAGTGCTAGGAAAGCTATAATAAAAAGGCATTTTTTTCTTATAACTTTAACACCCTGTATTTCAAAAAGGAAGCAACTTTGGACATAATTTTATTTAAAAATTGCTTATTTTCTTGTATTTTATACAGGTTTAAATAAAAGTACTAACTTAAAAATAACCCTGTATACAGGTACTATGTGGTGGATCATTTCCGAAACGTCTTACTATCAAGCAGCTTCAGAAACAGGCACAGAAAGATCTTATTCACATTGACCATAGTAAGATTTATGGAAGCCGACTTAAGGATCCTATTTTAGGTCGTCATTATAACATTCCTGAAAGGACAACTAAACTAAAGGACATTAAATTTGATACCTCTTTCCCATACGTAAGGATTTAAGTTTTGCTTTTATTTTTTTTTATTATTTAAAGATATGATAATACATTTATACACGTCCCGTCGTGCCATCTCAACGGGTTTATTTAACTTTCAGTGTATTCAACACTACTAGGTAGGGATTAAAGAAGGTATGCCTGCATGAAAACATTTCGGAAAGGATGACGCATTGGGCGTGCTTTGTTGAATGTTTTAAAGTGGCATGACATCCCACAGTAATCATACTTAATGAACCATATAAAAACCTTTTTTATATTTTATTTCTACTTTCTAAGCATAGTGGTAATTTTTTTGTCATACATGTTTATCGCCTTAAGCCGTGTTTCCACGGGTAACTTTTTAAACTTGATATGGGCCACAAAAGTGGTTCGATAGTAGCCGATCCGACCACAAAAAGTAGGTCGTCCAGCCGCATTTTGTAGTCGCATTTGTTTTGTAGTCAGTGGACGGGATCGGTAACAGAAGTTTAATTGTGGTTGTCCAAACGCCCGTGTAAAAAGGAGTAAAATTTTAGCATTGTTGGAAACGGAACTACAAGCTGGCGACAGTAGACCACACAACAACCACTTTTGTGGCTCATATCAAAGTCGGTCTATATAGGGTCGCGACATTCGGCCATATTGATTTGACGTGTTATAACCTCACATTTCTCATTTTACAGCCATGTTGTTCAGTTCCGGAGATATACAGTTTATTGTATTAGTAGAACAACCGTTTACACAACAGTTTTTACTTATTATTAAGTTGTAAATTCTTTACTTTAAATAAAAACATTTGGAATTACATCTTTTAACAAATCACTTTCAAAACAATGCAAAATGAAATGCGCAAATTGTAGATGCCCTTGGATTGATCATCAGTTGATGTTACCCAGTTTTGCCAACTTTTCTCCGAGGAGTGCCTTCCTTGCGTCCCCGACCTCGAACCGCCTAAAAGTTGAGGATGTGTCGCAACCTTATAAATATAAACTAACCTTGGCCCATATCAACTTCAAAAAGTCGCCCGTGGAAACACGGCAATAATTTAATGAGTAAT
>JACEGR010006530.1:0-59628 GCA_014170235.1 Listronotus bonariensis | reverse complement strand
GCAATTGAATTTTATTTTCCGCTTCAGCAGATAAAAATAAGTTTTTAAATGTACAAAAAAATATTTTTAGAAGAAACGGCTGAAAATAAGAATTACATCTCCCGATCGGAAGAAAACGTATTTTTGCGTTATTTCATAACACAGGCCATCCCTAGTTAAATCCTTTACCATTACTAATAATGATATGTACCATTTTCGTGGTGTAAAACTTTCATTTGTGCGGCAGAGCACTGTCATAGTAAAAGCCAAGAGTTTGCATGCCCTCTTGAGGTAGAAGATTATGAGTTTCTGACTTTTTCTCTGTGTACTTTACCAGATAACAAAGCAGTTAAGTGAAACATACCTTGTCATTATAAAAGCCCTATAGATGCTTAAGTACTTTCCAGTCGGACAGCAGCATCAATACTTGCAGCCCCATGGCCAGAAGCTCACTTCACAACAAGATATTCTAAAAATCTCTAATAAGGAGGCAGGTCCTAAAATACCTTGATAATTATATGCTGTCTATTTTGTTATGTAGATCACATCGATACCCGGCATTGCAGTTTATTTTATTTTTGTTTGACAAAAAGAAAAAAAGAACATCATGGACACACACAGACTTCAACACAAAAATAAAAGGCGCGTGGAATTTAAAAAGCAAAAAATATATTATTATTTAGCAAGAATATCTTCACGAATTCCAGTGTGTGCATTCCGCATTATAATAAAAACATGTACCCTTAAAATATATGGCACATTATGTAAAATTTCTATTACAATACAACTTACTTCTCAAGTAGCTGGGAACTCCAGCTTTCACCTAAATAAAAATGTTAAGGGGATAAAAGCAATTATGAAAATTCAGTAGGCCTGCTCTGAAAATATAAAAACTGGAGCCATTATAAATAGGATAAACAGTTCTATCATCAATCCAGAATATACTTAAGACAAAGGTATGAAGAGTTTGTGCAGTTATTATACATTCCTCATTAATAGAATAGTAAGGAAAGGCGAGGAACATAACCCACATAAACTGGCCGAAAATCAAGTCACTCAATTGGCAAGATTTTTCTCACCAAAATACAAAATCACAGCAGTTTACATAATTTCAGTAAATACCTTTATTTAAACGATGTGAGGGAACAGACATAAAAATGTAACATTTCAGTTTAATTTAAAAACATCTCTGATGTAACTAACAAATATTACCCTTGTGCCTGCAATAATGATAAGAGGAAGCGTAGTTTTATTTATCCGGACTCGTGACACGTTAGTAAAATGAAGTGATCATGATAAAATTTAATTTTCCGTTTACTGATATAGTTAAATGCTATTTTTACGTGTAGTCGATCAAAAATCCAACATATAGGTTAACTAGGTTGCGCACATACATAAAACATAGTTTAGACACGATGAGGAATGATATGAATATCCGGTTACCCTCTCGCTCAACAATAAATGAGAGGTAACCGGATATTCTAAATATCATTCCCTCATCGTGTCCTAAACTTAATATTTTTATAATATTATACTATTAACCTAGTTAACCTATATATTTGACTAGTTTTGATCAGTACTTACATTAAAAATAGTGCATTTAACAGTTTATACCCTTTTCATTAAGTATCGAGTAAGAAATTATTGGAAAATTAAATTTTTATCTGTGTCCCAAAAAAAAGAATCCTTTCCTCATTTTTTACTAAAATCTGCATTATACTTTTGAATCGGATCGTAAATTGCCGCGCTTATTTTTTTTTGCAGTTGGTAGCATTGCTCATAAAGCCATACTATCATTATTGCAAGGCACAAAGAGATGTGTTGTTATCAAGATGTTTTAAATTAAATATTTAAATGTTACATTTTTATGTCCTGTTCCCTCACATCGTTTAAATAAAAGGTATTTACTTAAATTATAATAAACACTGTGATTTTTTTACATATTTTGAGTAGTAAAAATCTTGCCTCCAATTGGAAATTGACTTGAGGTTTTGCTCGGTTAGTTTATGTAGGTTATGTTCCCTCACTATCATTTCCTTACTATTCTATTAATGAGGGAATGAGAATTTATGAGAGAATGATAAAATCAAACATAACCTTACACAAACTCTTCATACCTTGTCTTAAATTGTATTCTGATTGATGATAAATTTATTTATCCTATTTATAATAATAACTCCAGTTTTTATATTTTCAAAACGAATTTCTGAATTTTCATAATTGCTTTTTTATCCCAACCACTTTATTTTTATTTAAATTGAAAGAAGCTGGGGACCACGTAGTAAACTGAAGTAAGTTAGTTGTGTAATAGAAATTTTACACATAATATTGCCATATATTACAAATTATGTTTTTATTATAATGCGGAGTCATTTTTCGCAAATTCGTGAGAACTATTCACATACTAAATAATAATATATTTTTTTTCTTTTTAAATTCCACACTTCATTTTAAACCTTTTATTTTGTGTTAAGTCTGTGGTGTGTCCATGATGTTTATTTTTTTTTCTTTTTTTGTATCAAAAAATAAAAATAAAAATCGCTTTACAATTGCCGGAGTAATCGGTGATCCTACATAACAAAATAGATAATTTTTGCAACGCTCTGTAATTATCAAAATATTTTTAGGACCTACCTATTTAGAAACCCTCCAACTCTTATTAGGGATTTTTGGTATATCTTGTTAAATAACAGAAATATTGAACTTCATCGAACCATGGGGCCACACAAAAATGTGTGTCTGCCAAGCGATTGGAATTGTCAAAACTGTCTGCCGACTGGGAAAATATCTTTTAATAGGTACCCAAGCATCCTATATAAAATTTAGCTTTTACATAATGACAAAAGATATGTTTCACTTAATTAACCTTTGGTATCTGGTACTGCCAAAGCCACGAAGAGTCAAACTTCATAGTCTTCTACCTATAAGGGAGCATGCGCTGATAAACTCTTAGCTTTTACAAAATGACGAAGGTCTGCCGCTTTAAATGAAAAAATTTTTACACCACGAAATATATTCGTTACATATCATTATATTAAATAATAATCCAAAAGAGTTTAATATAGGATACAATTTTTAATGTTATGTATGAAAATGCCTTAAAGTAAATTTATTTTTCTCCGATCGGATGTAATTCTACTTATTTTCAATACGTTTTGTCTAAAAATATTTTTTGTACATTTAAAAACTATTTTTTGTATCTGTAAAGCGGAAATAAAAATTCAATTTACTTTACCTCTTTTTTAAGAGATTGACGGACGGTTGGATACGTCAAAACGGTTCCATGTAAATAAGAAAGTCCTTGAAGTCGAAATTTTATACTTCTCGGATAACGTACCGACGGACGACGGATGCATGAAAAGTAAGCTTAAGAAGTTTTGACAAAGGTAATATTTGAGGTTAGGTTGCGTGTTGCGTCAAACTAGAGTTTAAGTAGTTGTGGCGACGTATCGGCTTGGCACCAATCGATAACGTGTCGTTCACAAATCATGTGAAATAAAGCATTTTCGTGTACTTTATTGTTCTCATAAAGTATAGAGTACAATTACCCGAAATAACGTACAATACTTTATTATAAAGTACGGGTGGCAACCCTAATTAACTTCCAGGATAACCGGAAGCGGTAGAGCTGTAAAAATTGTTCAATTGTATGTCCCCCACTGACTTCATAATGCTACCAAATTGTCAAAATATTCCGAAACCTACTTGTCAAGAAATTAATCGCAGCATTTCCCGGTGGGACACTCTGTATTACTAGTAGTTACATCTCCTAATTCAATAATAGCTTTGTTCGCGGGTTTGATTCTGAACCGGTTCTGGGACTATTCACATGCGCAGTGAAAAAAGCAGCGTTCGCGGTTAGTAAAATCCTGAATTTTTCGTAACAGTTCTGTGTCCGCGGGTTACAATGGAATCAGTTCGTTACCGGTTCGTAACCTGATTAGCAGTCCTGGGATTTTTGTTGGAACTAAAAGTTCAGTTCGGAATTTCATGCGCATTGTCGACATGGTCAGCTGTTTTCTGTTTTTGTGGTACAGAAATAAACCGTTGTATTACAGTTTATTTGTTTCTGCCACTTTTTATGCGGGTTAATATACCTGTTGATAATTTTTTTATATTTTTGTGATTATGAGCGTATATAAACAAAGGATTTTTAATTGTATTCCGTATGAATGTATGTATGCAATAAAATAAATAAAGATTTAATTAAAAAATATAGACAATATTTCAAGATTTTACCAATACTTGTTTGAATTTTATCTTTAGTTAAATACACATACTTATGTTAAAATCGAGAGGAGGCAGGGAATCCCTCGTCTTCCGCCAAGAGACTTTGAGTGGCTTTCGACAGTATAACAATTCACCTTTCTGTTTGAATTGAATTTTTTTTTGTGTAGTATCCAATTTAACCATGAAAAATCCTAACCAAAAGGCTAGGTTAGAATACATCCTCAGCTGTATAGAAAATCGTTCGCGGTAAATAAAAATTCCGAATTAATAAATAACTAGACATGCGCTTTAAAATAATTCTAAACCAGTTCGGTTCTGGTTCAGAATCGGTTCAATACTAGACCCGCGAACAAAGCTAATGATTATAATGATACTTAAAATCTTTTCGAATGCTGGGAACATCCGAACGATACAAGGAAACATGATTAACCTGTGTTTTCTTTCAATAAACAACAAGTACAAAGAAATTATTTACACATGTGACAATGCTCACGCTATCATTAAAATAGATAAAGTTACACAATGAGAAAAATGTGAGTAATGCATCATCAGGAGTAACGTATTTATTACATACCAACATTGAAATGATATATTGATATTTCTATTGATTTATTAACATCTAAATTATAAGTTAAATGATCTCAATTGAATGCACTTTATTACTTAAAAAAAAAATTAGTGTTAATACAGTATAGAAGGAACAGTTTACAAATGTAAATTCGGTGCTCTTTGATAAGAAAAAAATCACAAAAAAGTTTAAAGCAAATAAATCGGCATGCTGGTCTTCGCGGCCGCCTTTGCTATATTTCTTTTATGATATGCCGGTTGATGCAGATGGTCATCGCACTATGGGATAGAAATTAATTTTTTTAGTCAAAATTCTGAAACTTACCAATCTAACTTAAAATGGGGTGCTTTTTACTGGAAAAATATTATAAATTATTACAAATGCTTTTTGAAAACCTAAAACTTATTATATGTTATTATAAATTTACACCCCCTTAACATTATTATTTTTATTGTACAAAATAAACTAAAATGTCAGCTTGTTTGGTTAATTCGGTAGTATTCTAATCAGTAATCCGATGATTATTATCTCATATATAGGGTACGACAATAGGTATGATTTTTTAAATGGAATACCCTGAATATCATATCACTACCAAAAAATCTTTAAAAATGCTTTAAAAAAATACTAGATTTGATGTGTCTATCTCAATTAGTTTCGGAAATATGACCATCCAAATCTGAAAAATAATTTTAAATTTTTCTTTTTATAGATATCTTCCCAACTTTTTTATTTTTTTAACGTATAAAATAAATAAAAAACACTGTTTTGTTGGGTAAATTCTCTAGAATCCATATCTTTCATCAGAATGCTTTTATCTTTTAGGATATACAGTGTAAGACAAAACATATTACATTTTAAAATGAAAAACCTTGTAAATTAAAAAAAAAATCTTGTATCTGTCCTTACACTCAGAAGTAGCAAAAAGTAGGAAGGCAATATAAGTACAAAAACTGATAAAGAAAGAGGTAAAAAAGTAGCGAGACTGCATCGGAAACACAACAATAGCTCTTATTATTTAAACTCTTTTACTTTTTTTAGTAAACAAGGCTAATAATAAACTAAGTAGATTAAATGTTGTATATTTAGGTTTACTTAAAATACATTTTCAAGTTTCTTATTACCCCACTAGAAGTCGTCATATCCTTTTATAATTTTGCGTACATGTAGTTTGGAGTATCTACTTTGAAATACACAGCATGAGCCATTAAAATTTCAAAGTTGCTTTTTGGCCAAAATAATGGATTTCTATCCCATAGTGTATCGGCCCGTCGCTGTAAAGGATAGCGGCGCCTTTGTATAAAATAGTCCGATTGCAGGCGGCCTTTTTTATGTTTTTTTATTATTTTCAAAGGGTACCGAATTTGCGCTTTTAAAATGTTCTTACTATACCTACGAGCTTTAATGAAACAAATATCAATTGTTTTACTTTTCTGTCTAAACATAAATACCTTGAGGGTAAAAAATGAAACTTTAAAATCTTGCAAATAAAAACATACGACTTCAGAGTGGCTTTCCAGTGACGCAAATAGAGCGCTCCCGAGTAGCTCTGGAGCATTTCGTTAAAGTGTAATGACCTGAGCTTCTCCGTATTTCTTTCCCCTTGCCCCTCATACACCAACCCCTTTTTTGGTTTTTGTGCTTCAAACGTGTTTTTTTATGGTTAAGGATGGATTTTTTAAAATTATTTATTTAAAATTGAATTAGATATTAAAAAGAGATTATTATTATAAAGCCAAGAAAGGCTAAAATCAACGAAATTTTAAAATTTCTTAAAGTATCTCTCTTTCCTTGTCTAAGGATGCGTTCCAGTGACTAACTTTTTATAGCAGATCAAGAGCTTCAAGCCCTGGAGCGTGACGCACAAATTTTTCGTCACTGGAAAGCTACCCAGGTCTTCGCTATTACTTTATGCTTTAGACAAGCCTACTTGACTATCATAAAGATGATAAAAAAATTAGATTGAAATGAAAATAATTAAGAAATTTAAAATAACAACTTTTAGAAAACATCCTTAATTCTAGCTTTGGATCGAAAGATCCAAGCTGATGCTAGAATATAAAGTTGCCCTATAGGAGGTCTGTATCCAACAAACTGACTATTGCCTGGAAACCAGGGTTTGAGGACCAACTAGGCACTGAAGAAGCTGATAAACTGGCAAAGGAAGGTGCTAGTTGGACAATGGTCGATCCCACAGCCTTACTGTGGATTTCTGTTAAGCTAAGTAAGGTCATCTATTAGATCTTGGATCATGAGGTAACAACAAACTGACTATTGCCTGGAAACCAGGGTTTGAGGACTAAATAGGCACTGAAAAAGCTGATAAACTGGCAAAGGCAGGTGCTAGTTGGGCAATGGTCGATCCCACAGCCTTACTGTGGATTTCTGTCAAGCTAAGTAAGGTCATCTATTAGATCTTGGATCATGGGGTAACAACAAACTAACTATTGCCTGGAAACCAGGGTTTAAGGACCAATTAGGCACTGAAAAAGCTGATAAACTGGCAAAGGAAGGTGCTAGTTAGGCAATGGTCGATCCCACAGCCTTACTGTGGATTTCTGTCAAGCTAAGTAGAGTCATCTATTGATCTTGGATCATGGGGTAACAACAAACTTACTATTGCCTGGAAACCAGGGTTTGAGGACCAACTAGGCACTGAAAAAGCTGATAAACTGGCAAAGGAAGGTGCTAGTTGGGCAATGGTCGATCCCACAGCCTTACTGTGGATTTCTCTCAAGCTAAGTAAGGTCATCTATTAGATCTTGGATCATGGGGTACCAACAAACTGACTATTGCCTGGAAACCAGGGTTTGAGGACCAACTAGGCACTGAAGAAGCTGATAAACTGGCAAAGGAAGGTGCTAGTTGGACAATGGTCGATCCCACAGCCTTACTGTGGATTTCTGTTAAGCTAAGTAAGGTCATCTATTAGATCTTGGATCATGGGGTAACAACAAACTGACTATTGCCTGGAAACCAGGGTTTGAGGACCAACTAGGCACTGAAAAAGCTGATAAACTGGCAAAGGAAAGTGCTAGTTGGGCAATGGTCGATTCCACAGCCTTACTGTGGATTTCTGTCAAGCCAAGTAAGGTCATCTATTAGATCCCGCTTCATAGATTCCACGAAGCGATCAGCGTCCAAATGATGACCAAAATTTACGTTCACAGGTAAGCCCCTGAAAGTGATCCGTTTTATTAACAGTGATTTTAATATGTGAATGTAAATTAAACAAGTACTGAATAAATGAACGACAACAACGCCGTTATTTCACAGAAAATTAAACCGTATTTTTGTGTCAATCTGAATATTTTGCCATAAGAAATCTTTGGTTTCTCGGTGTTAGCGGAAATAGTTTTGGTAAAAAAACAAGTTTTAAAGCGCCAATCCGATTTGTTTTTTAAACAGCAGTATAGATTCCTACCTTTGTAATCTTCATTTTTAAATATTCTATCTTCTTTCTGGAATCCTGAAGCATCTGCTGGGCTTCTAGCTGCAGTTTCTTATCTCTGGAAGCGCCTATGCTCTGGATCATGTTTTCCGCACCCTGTTTTACTTTCAATTCGATATTTAGTTGTTTCTCCAGGTTTTCAATCCGATTTAGGTGATTGGGGCTGATCTTGTCGTTGTGGCCGCCCAGACGATGGAGGGAATCTTCAAGAAAAATAAGACTAACATAAAGAACAGAAAAATTAAAACAATTAATTTAAATGCATTGTGATCATTTTTTTCCCTAAGTCCTAAATCCGTTCTAAATACATAATAATAATAAAAAAAAGAATTGCAGCTCTTAGTTTTAAAATTAACCCGGCCCCCACCACAGCCAAAGTTTTAAATGGGATTAATATGGGAAAAGTTCTGTTATTACTTTGGAATTTTTTAGGATATGCACTAATGAATGGACCATAATGACACTTGAAAATTCTTGTTTCAAATTTAACACTTTACAAAAAAGATAACTGGTGTTTTTTCCTAATTTAATTGGTTTAATAGTTATTTGATGCAGTGGCGGCTATTCAGGTGTGAAGTACCACTTCACCAAAAATAAATAATAAAACATAAAAAAACATATATCTAGTATTCAATTCATTTTTCTCATTTCTATTCCTGATTTTTAAAATTCGCCATGAAAAATCTAGCATATAAATTAACCGCTGGCGCGAGTCGCTGTCCTCCTCTTTCGGCAACGCGACAAGTGTATTGCAAATATAAAACGGACCGAAGTATACACCTCATGCGGGGTTTTGTTCACGCTTTGACGCTTCGTTGCCATGACAACGCTATACTTGCCGGTGGCCAGTATCGCGGGTGGAAGTATCAGGTGTATTGCTTGGTAAATCGCTAGCCTTAAAAGATAGTATAGGTTTTGGTCGTTTCGTTGATCTTCACGTATTATTTCGATTGTTTCCGTTTGAGTATTATTAGCGACAGTGATTTTTCACAGGAAGAAATTAAATGACAGTACAGAGCTCTTCTCTATGAAATATTAGATCATATTTTAATGGAAATGAAAGTAAGATTCGACGATTGTTACAAACTACAGCGGCTCAAAAATAAATTTGACCTAATATTTGCTGATGAAAGTTATAGAAATATTTTATTGCAGCAGTTAGTGAAACAAGTTGGCGTAAATAAAGACATTTTTACCGATGCGTATAAACTTTTTTCGGTTAAGGATGGATTTTTTAAAATTATTTATTTAAAATGAAATTAGATATTAAAAAGAGATTATTATTATAAAGCCAAGAAAGGTTAAAAACAACGAAATTTTAAAATTTCTTAAAGTATCTCTCTTTCCTTGTCTAAGGATGCGTTCCAGTGACTAACTTTTTAGAGCAGTTCAAGAGCTTCAAGCCCTGGAGCGTGACGCACTGTCACTGGAAAGCAACCCTGGAGTGGTTGTAAAGTTATAAAAAAAATGCATTTTTTTCTTAAAAGTTTAATATCCTGAATCTTGGAAATGAAGCATTTTTGGACATTTTATCTATCTTTTTTTTGCATTCTATACAGTGTTAAAAAAAAATTGGTGTGTGTGTGTGTGTGTGTGTGTGTGTGTACACCAGATATTTCAAATATTATTCAAAAATTATTTAAAATGAAACTTAAAATACGTTTCAACTATCCCCGGTAAACACAATCAGCCTGCATTTATAAGAAGCTGTCAATAGATTGAAAAGTCTGTCTTGTTACGGCACGGCGATCGCCAAGTTCACTGCTCCCGCCGCCGCACCGGCCGGTTTTTGTTCTCTTTGATTTTCGCTCCCGGCGCATTTTTGCGGTTTTTTTCGAGGCCCGCCGTAAAGACGATTCGCCATTTTTGGTGGTCGATCAGTTTTATATAATCCGTAATTTTTAAAACGTTGTTTATCCAAATTTTACAAAATCTGGTCCCTGTACCTATGATCAGTTAACCAACTAACTACAAGGCGTCCCAGATTTTGTTTAAAAGACAAGAAACAAACATATTTAGCTAAATAACTTTTCACCTACATTCTTTAAAATGGGCTCTGGAAATAGTATATTCTATTTATAGATCATTCTATCGCCCACCGACAACACAGCTCGGCTATTACAAGATAAGGAGAAAAATAGATTTAGAAGTGGGGTTAGCAACAGGGTATATAGTAAGAACATTTTAAAAGCGCAAATTCGGTACCCTTTGAAAATAATACAAAAAAACATAAAAAGGCCGTCTGCAATCAGACTATTTTATACAAAGGCGCCGCTATCCTTTACAGAGACGCGCCGATACACTATGGGATAGAAATCCATTATTTTGGCCAAAAAGCAACTTTGAAATTTTAATGGCTCATGCTGTGTATTTTAAAGTAGATACTCCAAACTACATGTACGCAAAATTATAAAAGGATATGACGACTTCTATTGGGGTAATAAGAAACTTGAAAATGTATTTTAAGTAAACATAAATATACAACATTTAATCTACTTAGTTTATTATTAGCCTTGTTTACTAAAAAAAGTAAAAGGGTTTAAATAATAAGAGCTATTGTTGTGTTTCCGATGCAGTCTCGCGAAGTCTCGCTACTTTTGTCAAAGATTTTTTTACCTTTTCCTTTAACAGTTTTTTTACTTACAATTGCCTTCCTACTTTTTGCTACTTCTGAGTGTAAGAACAGATACAAGATATTTTTATAATTTACAAGGTTTTCCATTTTAAAATTTATTATGTTTTGTCCTACACTGTATATCCTAAAAGATAAAAGCATTCTGATAAAAGATATGGATTCTACAGAATCTACCCAACAAAACAGTGTTTTTATTTATTTTATGCGTTAAAAAATAAAGAAGTTGGGAAGATGTATCTCTATTACACTTCTAAGAATAATTTAAAATTATTTTTCAGATTTGGATGGTCATATTTCCGAAACTAATTGAGATAGACACATCAAATGTAGTATCTTTTCTAAGCATTTTAAAAGATTTTTTGGTGGTGATATAATATTTAGGGTATTCCATTTAAAAAATCATACCTATTGTCGTACCCTGTATATCATATGAGATAATAATCATCGGATTACTGATTAGAATACTACCAAATTAACCAAACAAGCTGACATTTTAGTTTATTTTGTACAATAAAAAATAATAATGTTAAGGGGGTGTAAATTTATAATAATATATAATAAGTTTTAGGTTTCCAAAAAGCATTTGTAATCATTTATAATATTTTTCCAGTAAAAAGCACCTCATTTTAAGTTAGATTGGTAAGTTTCAGAATTTTGACCAAAAAATTAATTTCTATCCCATAGTGCCATGACCAGCTGCATTAACCGGCATATCATAAAAGAAATATAGCAAAGGCGGCCGCGAAGACAAACATGCCGATTTATTTGCTTTAAACTTTTTGTGATTTTTTTCTTATCAAAGATCACCGAATTTACATTTTTAAACTGTTCCTTCTATACGTGCTAAAACTGATTGTAGGTATCCCAAACGAACCTATAAGTATTTGCGATTTACTAAATATATTTATCCTAAACTTACCTCCATTGGAGGGCGACAGCGGATTAGTCGCAGGTGACGTCTGCCCCTGCGACAGAATAATTTGTGATTCCAACTCGCTAAGTTCATTTTTCAGTTCAGTCAGCTTGAAATTGGAGTTCTTCACTATGGTAGCTACATGGCTCAGCGATTTTCTATCAGTGGACACGCCCCTCAGTTTTTCCGCGCCTTCTTTTATTTTTAATTCTTTGCGGATTTCCCTGAAAATCAAATAATCATTTAAAAGGGAAAAACTAAGTTAAAAAATAATGAATAAAAAAGACAAAGCTACATTAATTACATCATTTAATTTGCGTGTCAGGACAAAAAAATTATATTTCTGTTTTTTTATCTTTTTGACATCCCACGAAGGTCTATGCCTAAATACCAGAGTACCGTGGGTGTCGGGTTATTAGATGTTTAACCCATCGTTCCCCCTGTTCCGTCAACGTTGTCCAAGCACTGAAACATGCAGTTGCATTTCACAGCACCTTTAGACAACGCGGTAGTGCCACCACGGTCGTTATTTTTAAATAACTACTACCTAAATATGTCTCCCCGCTGGTAATCGAACCGCCGACCTCTGGCTTCGAATATCAAAGCTCTGTACACTAGGCCACGGGGTTAAGTTAAAGACGACAATTTTATAACTATAAATAATAAAAACCTACGTCAAAGAGAAAAAAATTGGTCTAGCACCTTCTCTCTCGCCATCCTGACTTTTATTTACGGGCACTCTATGAAAAAAATAATTTTAACATCGGTTCACAAACGCCCAAGTAATTGCAGTAACATACAGTGGGCCAAATTAAACTTGCACACTTTTTAACTAATAATAACTTTTTATCTGTTGCGCCTATCTTTTTATCTTAAAAGGGCCAATAGGTACATATGTTTTGCCTAGGTTTGCCAATTTTGGTCAAACAGATTTAGACAGGACCGGACTTATGGGACTTTTACCAAAATACTGTATTTAACCTCCTTGCAAAAGAAATCGGATAACCTACATCAATTTTAGGCGAAGAACCAATTCTAAAACGGTATTTACCAACCGGTTATGTTGACGTTTAAACAATGCATTATACGTCAAAGTTGTCACCAATTATTACCGCGGTTATAATTGGTTGAACGCCTAAAATTGATACTAGAGAAAACATGTTTCTATTACCCCTTTAAAAATAAAAAAGATAGGCGCAACAGACAAAAAGTTATCATTAGTTAAAAAATGTGCAAGTTTGATTGGCTCACACTGTATACACAAAAAAACATACAGACGAATTGAGAACCTCCTTCATTTTAGTTTACAGCTAATTCCAACACATGCACTCACAGTTACGCAAGACAATAAAACAAATTTTTCTACATTTAGAAATCAATTTATGACGAAAATATCAGGATTTAATCAAATGCTCAAATATTCCTCCATTTACTGCCAGACAATAACCCAAACGATTATAAAACTCATTTCTTACGTTGGCTAGTTGGTACATCTATATTCTGGCACATTCAGCGAAAATAGCATTCCTTAGCTGGACTAAATTTTCATATTTTTATTGGTAGCTTAGTTTTTAAATGTCCCCATAGACAAAAATTTGTTTGGCGAAAGATCACGTCGATTTTCTTCACATTTGCAATTATTGATTACTGTGCCTATAGTTTCAAATTTTGTATCGTCCGTTCTATTGTCGATTTACTTAGTATTGGTCCATTGGGAAAATAGGCTTCAAACATGTCCGCTACTCTTCGATAACTATTTCCCTGGTAAAACCATTTTATAATAGTGATATTTTCTTGATTTGAGTATTTATTGTTTAAAAGTGATGTGACATTGATCCTGACAACGAGAGTAAGAGGTTAAATGATTTTTCTGGTATTTTATTATAAACTTCTAATAATACAGAGCGCGTAAGAAGATAGGAAATTCGTAACTTATTTTAGCATTTATTTCTTAGCTGGCGGACTGGAAAAATTGAAATTTGTACACTGGGTACAACTTTTCGTGCTCTATAAAAATCCTTATAATATTTTCTTCTAAAATAATTAGGGAAGCCAATATTCGACCACTTCAAAATTTAGATGGGATTCCCTATGTCCCGCTCGACGGACAACACCCGGTATAAAAAACATACTGGAGAATGGAGAACCCCTCCTTTTGAAGTCGGTAATAACCAACTAACCAGAACCTCTTCCTTTTTGAAGTCGGTTAAAAAAAATAGCATAGATGCTTACCTTCTGATAATGTCTTTGAGCTCCTCAAGTTTACTCGGCAGCTGAGACTCATTAAGATTGTCCGTTTGGAGGCCATACTTGTGAGAAAGCTCGTATACTACAGGGGTGTTTTATATAGTCCCCTGAAAATAAAAAAAAATTGTATAAAAATTAGTTCAACCACTTACAGTGACAGTGTAAAAAAATGCACAATATTCCTTGAAAAATAGCTAGTAAATTCAACAAAACCAAGGCGATATAAACATTTCTCATTTTTTTATCTTTTGAGATAGAGCCATAAGGCTTAATGCCTAAGTACCAGTGTAACGTGGGTATTGGCTTTTAAAATTAGGCTTGCAACGTTGTTAAAAAGCCACTCATCGGCATAATTTTGAACTAGTATAAGAGTCCACGCACAATTCATAGTCAAGTTTTTCTTGTTGTTGTGGCAGTTAATATCGTGTTTTTAAATATTTTTATAATTTACTGAATAAATGCAATAAAAATACTAAAGAATTAATCTACAATTTATAATAATAATAAATAATAATAATAATAATATCCTTTATTTCCACAAATCATTGTTACAACGACAAAGAAACGTCACTACAGAATAAATAAAAAAATAGTTTAAATTTGCATTCATTTAAAATCATTTCATTTGTTAAAAACAATTAAAATAAAACAAAAATACAGGTGGTGATAAAATCATTAACAGACATCACAATTAAAATATCTAGTAATAGTTGAACAGATTATGATCAATAATTAAGAAATTTAGTTAAATAGTTAAAAACAGTTAAAATGATACAAAAATACAGGTGGTGATAAAATCATTAACAGACATCACAATTAAAATATGTAGTAACAGTTTAACAGTCTATGATCAATAATCAAAATTAAAAGAGTAAAAACACTTATCCTGCAAGAACTGTATCACAGCCCTTCGAAATTTATCCTTGTTCTCTATTTCACACAAGGTAGGTGGCAAGGATTTATAAGCCTTGACAGCACGGTAATAAGGTCCTCTCTCAAAGAACGTTGAATTATGAGAAGGAATACTAAGATCACTCCTGCCTCTGGTGACAATTGTCATTGAGTTGGAATAAAAATCGGAGTTTACAGTGAAACAATGGGGATTTTTCTTCACAAACATTACTAAGGCCAAGAAATATAGACTAGGGACAGTTAAAAAGCCTAGGCTATTAAAATAGGGTTTACAAGAAGCTCGAGGATGCACTTTAAGTATGCATCTGATAATACGCTTTTGGGTTCTAAAGATATTAATTGCATGAGTAGAAGAACCCCAAAACAGAATCCCATAACTTATAAGAGACTGAACACAAGCAAAATAGAAACTGCGTATACTGTCTACAAAAAGTGCATCTCTCAATCTTCGCAACAATGCACATGTACTGTTCAGTTTAGACTGCAGTGAGTGAATATGATCTTTCCAACTTAGGTTTGAGTCTATTATAATTCCTAGAAATTTTATGTTGTTGACTACTGGGATGGATTTACCATTCATCTTGAGCGGAAAGAGAGTGGCTTCGTGCCAAGGCTTTTCAAATGTAATAAGTCCAGTCTTATCAGCGTTTAATTTTAGGTAGTTGTTTTGGCACCAAGCTCGCATTTGCTCTGCTGCACCCAGAACACCTCCCCGAGAGAGGTCCCCAAACACCCACTCGCCAATATAACCGATGTATCATCAGCATACTGACACACATGACCCGAGGTAAACCCTCCGAGAGGCTGTTCGCATAAAGCAGAAACAAAATTGGACCCAGTATTGAGCCCTGAGGAACACCCTGCTTCAACTCAGTAGTCCCTGAGAAGTCACTGCTTCCCATTTTTTGTGTGCTAAGTGTTTTGAGTGGTTGTCATCACAGATTCCGTAAAAGTTCTGCCATGAAGGAAAAGGTGCAAAGTCGGATTTGTTATGTCTGCAGTTTAAGTGTAATATTCAAGAACTTACGTTTTATCACTTTATATAAAGTTACGCGGAACGTTAGCTGGTAACTACTCTTTGTTTTATTTAGGTTTTTAGACAATGATGCCTTATATTTTGTCTGAAATTTAATGCCTTGTTTTCAAAAGTGCTTTTGCTTCTAGCCGAGACACAAACCCAAAATCGTATATTTCTGTAAATATGGTAAATATTTTGACACTTTTCATTCAGATAACCCTAACACTGCTGTTCCTTAATTTAAATTGTCAATAGGTATATTAGATGTTATTTAAAATATCTACTATACCTAAAATGTCTTCCGGCTGGGGATTAAAAAAATGGTTTATCACAACAAAGTAGATACAAAAATAGGTTTTAAGTCACCATGTATATTAATTCTCCAAGTTAAAACCAATCGTTGTTTCCGCTAAACATGTTAAGTTAGTTTTGGTTATAAATCTTTTTCTAAAGTAAAAAAACTAGTTCCAAAACAACTGTGGGTTGAACAACTCAAATACCACATCATATCCTGGATCCAAAAATAAACAATCGCGTCGCAGCAAAAAAAAATATCGGCACATTTTATAATTCGTTCTTCAAATATAAAATCGAATATTTATCAATTTTAGGCGTTCAACCAATTATAACCGCGGTAATAACTGGTGAAAACTTTGACGTATAATACATTGTTTAAACGTCAACATAACCAATTGGTAAATACCGTTTTAGAATTGGTTCTTCGCCTAAAATTGATGATTGTTAAAACCACGTAAACCAGGATCAATATAATGGCTTAAAAGGTTATAAACTGTATACAGGGTGTTAGGTTATAAATATAAAATAAATTCCTGGATTTTGAATGACCAATTACTCCCATGTACTAATACTGACGAATTTCCGGTTGGATCGTTTTACGGATAATTGACCACACCTACTTGTTTTTGTATTCATTTTGAAAGAAGCATGATACCATATCTCCGAAATTGATAGGAGTAAAAAACGATAATATCAGGTCATCATAAAGTTGATACAAGCAATTGATTACAATAATAAATAAATAATAGTTTAAAAAAACTAAAAACACACGTTTTATATGCAACCGAACTAAAAATTAGAAAATAATTTTTCATTACTAAGAGTTTGTATTACAGTAATAAAAGGTCAAACAATGAATCATAATTATATACCTCAAAATAGAATTATAATAAAATTTAAGATAATAACAGAATAATTCACTTCAGAGTGAAAAGCGTGGGGTGCATTTTACTATTTTTCATAACTTTTCCCTCATAGATATTTACAAATGAAATAATTATAACATTTAATTAATATATTAAGCACCCTACGCTTTTATTCTGAAGTGAATTATTCTGTTATTATCTTAAATTTTATTATAATTCTATTTTGAGGTATATAATTATGATTCATTGTTTGACCTTTATTACTGTAATACAAACTCTTTGTAATGAAAAATTATTTTCTAATTTTTAGTTCGGTTGCATATAAAAGCGTGTTTTAGTTTTTTTAAACTATTATTTATTTTTCATTTTTAGTTCGATATATCAATTAGTTTTCTGCGGACATGTGATATTGAAATGTTTCACGAACTATTTCGTAATCTAATCATTTTATTTAAAGCTTCACTGTTGCATGGGGTTTCAGAACGCAACTACTCTGAACAAGTTTCTGTCAGCCTTATGCTGAGAGTACGTCCGAAATTGCACGCATGCGCAGATCGGGCACTAGCTCTTTCTCTGTTACTCTCCTACAGAAAATCTATAAAGGAAATTATTTATCCTGGCGATCCTAATCAGGATAACGGGATACTGTTTGCAGATTATTGCACTGTCATGGGTCCTTGATACGTGTTCAAAGTTTCAAAGAAATCGAATCGCTGGAAGTTGGTGAAAATTAAGTTTAAAGATTCCGTTACATACATACATACATACATACATACATACACCCAAGCTAATAAAAAGCGTGTTAAAAATAGGGTATTTCATTTCAAATTTCCTAGCCTAGAAACAACACTATAAACTTGGCATCCTCGCAAATATATTGTTTGAATCCTTCATGTTCAGTTACCCCTTTGCACAGAATTTGATTCACTTATTTTTGACGGTTGCTGAGATAATCCATCGTTACCGTATTTTCTACTAACCCTGTATAATTCGGTCTGTGCGGATAAATATAAATGAAGTTACGTTACTTAGTTAAATCTTTCAAAAGTTATTTTCAGTTTCATTTAAAAATGCCACTGCTAATTAAAGAAGAACTAACAATATGGCATAATAATTATTGTTTAAGTAATTTTTACGTATATAAGTTGACAATAAAAATCATTTAAAAGATATTTTTCATTAGGGTACACAAAAGCGTACTAAAAAAACCATAAAACGGAGATAGTGAAATAACGATGTAGATTTGAGATAACTTTGTTAACATAGGAGACAGAAATGGTGTATATAACAGGTACAAGGAAATAACGAACAAACAAATAATTACGAAATATGTTTTAGGTGGAAAATCTGATATTGCTTTCACACAATTAACTAACCATACAGGATGTTGGAAAAGTACAGCGCTAGAATAATGGTACTACTCAAAGTCGGTCTATATAGGGTCGCGACATTCGGCCATATTGCTTTGACGTGTTATGACGTAACATCTCCCATTTTTCTGCGATGTTGTTTAGTGCCGGAGATATACAGTTTATTGTATTAGTAGAACAACTGTTTACACCACAGTTTCTAATTATTATTAAGTTGTAAATTCTTTTACTTTAAATAAAAAAACATTTGGAATTACATCTTTCAACAAATATCACTACCAAAACAATGCAAAATGAAATGCGCAAATTCTAGACGCCACTGGATTGATATTCAGCTTTGATTTTACCCAGTCTTGCCAACTTTTCTCCGTGGAGTGCCCTTCCTTGCGTCTCCGACCCCGAACCGCCTAAAAGTTGAGGATGTGTCGCAATCTTATAAACTAACCTTGGTACTAGCTCTTTTTTGACCTCCGGACAGTGCGGACGTGCGTAGAGGACTACAAAGTTCTTCCCCGGAGTGGCGGCTAGAGGTGTCGTACGAACGTTTTTACCTTCGGGGATCAAAGGAAAGATTCACGCTAAATTGACGGCATCTTTCTTCTGGATCTAAGCGCTATGAGCGAAGATTCCTATAAGCTGATGGTATCCTGTTTGGTGGTGAACACTGAGGTATTTCTCAAATGGCGGGAAATAGATGGGCGTGCCATGGGAATTGTCAGTAGTAAAGTGAAGGTTATACGTAACACCAGTAGCAGATCTTGGTTTGACAGCCGACAATTTATGCATTGCATCGATTGTTAAATTATTTGTTTTCTTTTGGAATTTCTGGGAGCTACCAGCTCGATTATCCAGATTTTCCGCCGACGAAGCCCTGGAAAGCATAGTCCGGAAGGGGGAGAGTGGTGGATTGGACCTGAAGGGACCAAAACCAAGAAAAAAATAGAAATAGAATAGAACCCTGGTATTAGTATGAACGATGAGTTAACGATTTTGCTTCTTTTCAAAAATACTCTTTTCTGCGACCACTAGTGTTGAACTCTTACTTTTCAGCTCCAGATTCAATAATGTTGATATGTACATATCACGTTGACATTGACAGGTATAGGAACTTGCAGTTCTTTATTATAATTTTTCATTTCTTTATTAAAAGTTTTTTCATAACTTTAATACCAACCGAGTTAAAGAAAGGTGTAAAAATAGGCAAAATCTGAAAATCACACTGTAGCTCCGAGATGGATCGCAACTGCTATGAACAGTTTTCACCGAGCCATATAGGTATTAGAATTTTAATATTCCTTACGGTTTTCGAGATATCCTGTTCAATTATCGAAAAAGAAAGATCCTGTACTTACTTTTTGTAGAAATAAAAATATTACATAAATATTATTAATTTAATTTCATTTTTGAGTCATCCGAAATCAATATTCTTAATAATTTTCGATTATTTTTATTAAATTTATCCGTAAACTGTCAAATTTTAAATAAAGTGACACATAAACGGTGTCGAATTAAAGAGTACCTGATGCCCTAAGCATAAAATTTTTGACCACCAAAAAAAAAAGTAACTCTTTTGCAAAACACAAAAGGTAATTATATAATTATATTTTGTTACCAAAAGTTTTTAAGAGCTAAAGAAGGGCTTTACCTTTCTAAAGCCGGTAATTTTCTAGAAACCGGCGGCAACTCCGATTTTTATGGTGCTGATCACGAATCTGAAACGTGGCGGAAACGTTTCGTTCTCGAGATATCCATCCTCAAAGTTGTAATTTAAACTAAACCTATTTTCACTATATTTCCCCTTCTTTTTGCACACATTTTATTATTTAAAGTCAAAGTGGCATAAAATATGTGATTTTCACCTTTAAAACCCCGTTTTTCTATATATTTTACACTTTATGTTAATAAAATTGCGAAAGTTTACTTTAAAAATGCGGCACGCCGCCATAGCCAACTGCGATGCAAATTGATATTTGAAAGTGATGCTATGCAATTTAATGCAAAAATAATGTAAAATACGTAGAAAAACGGGGTTTAAAAAGGTGAAAATCAAATATTGTATTCCACTTTAGCTTTAAATCAAGAATTGTGTGCAACAACAGAGGGGAATATAGTGAAAATATGATTAATGAAACTCGTGGTGCCGCACGTATGCATCCCTATACGGTCCAATTGGACAGGCCCCGAACTTCCCATTTCGTTCGTTCTTTTGACCCTAGAGTTTCTAGACTGTGGAACCTACTGCCAGCGGAGGTCTTTCCTTCCCCCAAAACTTCAAGTTTTTAAGTCCCGTGTTAACAAACTTCCTCTTACCCTGCTTAAGACACCCACGGTACGTTAGTATTTAGGCTTTCAGCCTTCGTGGATTGTCCAAAGATAAAAAAAGGCTGTTATACTCGTATAAATATACACTTAAAATATGTTATCAGACCCTTAAGTCCTGCCCCTTAAAACATATTGCAGCGTTTTGATTCCTAAATAATACTCATGTCCACCTTCTGCATTGTCTACGGCTCACAATGTCTATTTCCGTTTTAACTCGACGTAATTTCAAGGAAACCCATTATCAAATCATACATAATAATGTAATTGATATAATATGCATGTTAAAAGACAAATCTTGAAATAAAAACACATTAGCCTCATGTATTTTGTATTTAAAAAATCATTAATAGAACATATATCAAATACAACGTATTGTAGAACTAACGATAATACTCCTGCCATTTTTTATTTTAAACACGCTTTTATTAGCTTGGGTTGTATGTATGTATGTATGTAACACGCTTTTATTAGCTTGGGTTGTATGTATGTATGTATGTATGTATGTAACGGAATCTTTAAGCGAATTTTCACCAACTTCCAGCGATTCGATTTCTTTGAAACTTTGCACACGTATCAAGGACCCATGACAATGCAATAATCTGCAAACAGTATCCCGTTATCCTGATTAGGTTCGCTAGGATAAATAAATTTCTTTATAGATTTTCTGTAGGAGAGTAACAGAGAAAGAGCTAGTGCGCGATCTGCGCATGCGTGCAGTTCTCGGATGTACTCTCAGCATAAGACTGACAGAAACTTGCTCGGAGTAGTTGCGTTTCTGAAACCCCATGCAACAGTAGAAGCTTTAAATGAAATGATTAGATTACGAAAATAGTTCGTGAAACATTTCAATATCACATGTCCGCAGAAAACTAATTGATATATCAGAACTAAAAATGAAAATAAATAATAGTTTAAAAAAAACACGCTTTTATATGCAACCGAACTAAAAATTAGACAATAATTTTCATTACAAAGAGTTTGTATTACAGTAATAAAAGGTCAAACAATGAATCATAATTATATACCTCAAAATAGAATTATAATAAAATTTAAGATAATAGAGACATTTTGCACCTCTTAAAGCTGGCAGACTGTTTTTGGCCTGCCTTATGGTTATCGTTGACAAAAACCTGTAACGATTCCAGCTTGGCAGTTTTGAGACAAGACATTTTGCAAACACTCTTTTAAGAGAAATTTATCTTGCGTCTGCCTTTCGACCTGCCATACCACTTCATTTTTGCCTGCGGTTCGCCAATTTTAAAGTTTGCGAAAAAAATCAGTATTTACTTTTATTCTCCATAAGTTATATATTGATTTTAGTCATATTGCAATATTGTTCCCATGATTTTTTTGTTTTTTAAAGTAGATGTAAACAATAATACAGTATAAGCAAAAAGCAAGTGTGCCGAGATTGGCAACGTCTATAAATTAATTACTGATTTAAACATCCTGTAAAAATGCAAGTCCGTTTTTAATTTTCTTTACACCATTTTTATTTTTTTCTTACTGCTATGAATTTTCGCCTAATTATTCGTTATGTATCAATAATATTTTTAATTAATACGGTATTAAGAAATTTCAGCGCTGCGCGAAATAATCGATATTAAGAATTTCAATTTGGCAACCACGCAGTTTACCAATAACGATAAAAGATAACGATAAACATCTTCGGTAACTAAAGCAATCTCGTAATTAAAAGGGAGTCCGGCCATGGTTGCTGGCGATAACGGATCATGTTTGCGTTACTGCGCAGTCTCAGAATAAAGTTAACCACAACGGAATTGCAAAATGAAGGGGTGCAAAATGTCTCTAATAACAGAATAATTCACTTCAGAATAAAAGCGTGGGGTGCATTTGTACTATTTTCATAACTTCTCTCTCATAGATATTTACAAATGAAATAATTATAACATTAAATATATTAAGCACCCCACGCTTTTACTCTGAAGTGAATTATTCTGTTATTATCTTAAATTTTATTATAATTCTATTTTGAGGTATATAATTATGATTCATTGTTTGACCTTTTATTACTGTAATACAAACTCTTTGTAATGAAAAATTATTTTTCTAATTTTTAGTTCGGTTGCATATAAAAAGCGTGTTTTTAGTTTTTAAACTATTATTATCTTAACCGATATTATTAATAAATTTTAGTATAGTTGTTATTCCAATAAAAAGTCACCCCATACATAGGTGGCAAGCAAATGGTTATTTTAGGAAAATCGATTTTACCTAGGCAAATGCTATTTGCCTAGTTAATTAGCATTTGATTCTGTATTTGCCTAAGCAATTTTTAGACAAATGAAAATAGAAATATACGTATTTGCATAACCAGGCAGTAATGCATAACTTGGGGGTCATGGTTAGTTCTGGTTAGTTTAGTAAGTTTTTTTTTAATTTCTCAATAAAGCAAGTTAAAAAAAAGATATAACTAACCAAAACTAACCATGACCCCCCAATGTGACAGTTTTGCATGACCGTCTATAGCGCTTCGAACCAATCAAATTACACGTGCTTTTGCTTTTTACTGTAGTCTGCAAAACACACTGTACGCCATAATATGTATATCAAATATATCACAGTCATTTGCACGGCAAATACATTTACCTAGGCTAATGGCTTTTAAATAAAAAATATTTTTATAAAGTCATTTGCCCAGGCAAAAGGCGTTTGCCTAGGCAGAAGCCATTTGCCTGAAATAACGATTTGTCTGTGACACATATGACAAGTTTTTCAACGATTTGCCCGAAATGACCGGTAATTTTGATTTCTATAATGGGACACCCTCTATATTATTAAATTTTCTGATTTTACTAAACATGTCATGTCCGAAACCAACATTAAAACTTTATTTTTAAATTAAATTTAAATTTGACTGCGATTTTGAAATGTAGACACTCTATATTTGCTTGATCTTCGGATTCTCTAGATCAGTTTATGTCCGCATACACCATTTTTTTGAAATTATATTTTAGGTTATTTTTTAAATCTGAAGGGCCCTTATCTTCATAAAATCACTCCGCACACTTTACTTACATTCAAAAAAATACAAACTTCATTTTAAATTTTTAAACTTTCTTAATAAAGGGCTCTAAACTTTATTTCTTTAATATTATTGCCATCGCTCAAAAAACATCAATAAATGAAAAGGCCTTTGACTAAAAATGTTACGAAAAATGGGGACAAGATCTGTTATTCTAGCAAACCATTACCTCCCTAAAAAGAGAAATATCTTAGTCACAAATAACATAAAAATAGCATACCCATCTACAACCTGGATAAAACCAACTAGCCAGGTTCTTCCAACTTGTTTATAAAATAATAATTTACACTAATATTATAAAGGGGTAAAGTTTGTAATTTTGTTTGTTTGTAAGGGCTAATCTTCAGAAATACTGAACCGATCATGACAAATTCTTTTACAATCAGAAACTCGCTATAGGCTATATTTTATCATGATTGAACAAAAGTTCAAAGAAAAATATAATTAACGTCCAAAGAAGTGGGCACGGACCGCTATTTTAAAATAAGACTTTCGAAATAAATATAAACACAAAGAATCATAGTTAACACATCATTTCTCTCACAAAAAGGTATATACTCTTCAAATACGCCCCTGATAAGCAAGTTTTGTTTCTGTTCAATAATTCAAATTGTCAAAACCATGATACAATGCAGCTACGGTATATATATCTACATTGTGTTGATGTTTTGCATGTGACAGCTGTCACGTGTCTTTGTTCTAACCGTAAAATGAATTTCTTGTAAAACAGCAGTTGCTTGAATGACAGCAACATAATGTTCTGTTTAGACCTATTTCTGCCACCTACAGAATCGCGCTCGCTCCCATTCGTGAATATAGTTATTATGAAATATTCTTAAAGAGTCGGTAAAATCTTTACTAATAGAATGTAAAAAAATATATATATTTTTTTATCTTTGGACAATCCACGAAGGCTGAAAGCCTAAATACTAACGTACCGTGGGTGTCTTAAGCAGGGTAAGAGGAAGTTTGTTAACACGGGACTTGAAAACTTGAAGATTTGGGGGAAGGAAAGACCTCCGCTGGCAGTAGGTTCCACAGTCTAGAAACTCTAGGGATAAAAGAACGAACGAAATGGGAAGTTCGGGGCCTGTCCAATTGAACCGTGTAGGGATGCATACGCGCGGCACCACGAGTTTCTCTGTTGGGAGCTGCAAGAGGAGGGACTATACTGGACAATTCGTCGGAGCAGAAGCCGTAAAAGTATCTATAGAAGAGCGATAGATCTCCCACAGCTCGACGATGGGCAAGAGAAGGAAGTCTTTGGGTAAGTAAAGGATCATTAATAAGACGAACAGCCCTTCTTTGAATGGCATCAAGAATGCTGAGGGTTGTAGGGGATGCCATTCCCCAGACATGAGAACAATATTCCAGAGAGGGTCGAATTTGGGACACATACAAAGTGTATAAATTGGAAGGAGAAAAATATTTTTTGTCTCGGAAAAGAAATTCAAGCTTTTTGAAGCCGCGTTGGCTATAGATACAATGTGTTTATGCCAGTTAATGGTATTCTCAAATGTGACGCCCACAAGGTTAAATGTGTCCCCGCTCTGCAAAACCTGGCCACTCATAAGCAAAGGATGAGTGTTTGATGATTTTTTCGCGACAAGGAACATGTCTGTGTTTTGGATGCATTAAATTGAACGAGATTTTTGGCGCCCCAATCCAATATCAAATTGAGATCCTGTGAAAGAGATATCTGCATCGCCCTGCGTTTGCTTTCCAAGTCGGGTTGAGAGATTGGTTTGGGAACCTGAAAAGTGGAGTGAAGGGTACTATCGTCAGCATAACTATGAATGGGATTGGTTGTGGAAGAAAGAAGATCGTTGATGTGAAGAAGAAACAAAGTTGAGTGCTAGTACTGAACCCTGAGGCACTCCTGCATTAATTTTTTGAAAGCTAGAAGAGTGGCCATCAACAATGACTGATATCGGGCTATATTATTTTTATCATATTTTCTCGTAATACAGCTAATAAAAGAGAATAAAATTAATAAACAGAAAAACGATTCCTATATTTTAAGCAATTAATATTTTTACAAAATTTTATTGTTCTTAACGTTTTAAATTAGCAGTAAAGAAATAGTAATACCGAAATCTACTGGTTAAGCAGGTAGGTATTGGGATATCGTCGAATAAAGCAACAAAAAAGGATGTATGTGACTAATCCAATCAGATGTGTTTACATGCAGGTAGTCACGTTAGATTGTCTCTTTTCTTTACATTGCCTATGTGTTATGTTATTTAGCTGATTCTGTATACTTTGGACACTTTATATCGATAAGGGGGCGTCCATAAATTACGAGAGACATTTTAGGGGAGGGGGTCAAGGAAAACATATAGCGATAGTTTTCCCAAGTATAATTCGGAATTCTAGCTTTTGAACATAATAAAATTCTTAGCTTGCTCATTACTGCACCAATTTCAAAGAAATAAATCACGAGGACTTAAATCGGGAGATCCCATCGGCCACTAGAACAGAAGCATTTTCAGAATTTGTTTCCTTTTATCAACAATGATGTCCTATTTCCCACAAAACACACTGGTCTTTACTTTCTTGCTTGCAATTTTATCTCATTTACACCATCATGCGATTTTTTAGGAGTTCATTGTGCTATTGTCTTGTCGACAGAAAAAAATTATTCCCAGATGTGCAAATGCAGCAAATTCAATTGCCCTGCGATTCAAATGCATGTAATTTTAAACGTTGCTGTAACACAAATAAATAACAAATGTTTGGGAAACACGTGGGTAAAGTAGTTTTACTTGGAATTCTATTTTTGCCTACAAACGGAGAAAAAAATCTTTTAAAAACTATTTCATTACTACTTAAAATGTGAGATAACATAAAAAATACCGTAATAAATGGTACAAAATAAAAAAACATATCAGTTTGTTGTGTTAATTCTGTAGTTTCTCAATCAGTAATTAGATTTTTAATATCTTTTAAAATATACAGGTTACTGTACTGTATACTTTGAAACTATACTTTGGCCACTATAAATTGATAATAAATAAACTAGTAAGTAGCTCCGGTTACTGTAGTTTTAAACCAATAAAATATTTTTTTATTGTGGTTACTTGGGTTACTGACTTTTAAACCTATGAAAAATTCTAACCTTTGATGAAACTTAAGCCACGTACAGACTTGGATACAATCGGCGAAAACATTTGTTGATCGACTGTATCTTGAATGTTGCACATCGGTCGGCCGACTTGTTGCAAACGCCATGGCAACATCGGTGGGCGTTTTCATCCAAGGAATCGGCAAGACGCCTGTTTTCCATTTAATATGGAAAACATCGGCAGGTTTGTACGAGCTTTAAAACTAGTGTGGACGCGAAACACTTGAATCTGCAAATGTCGGTCAACTTTGTTGCTGAAAAATGTTTTGAACAAGATACTGTCGACCGAAAATGTTGTCCCGATTGTTTCCAAGTCTGTATAGAAGGAACAGTTTAAAAATGTAAATTCGGTGCTCTTTGATAAGAAAAAAAATCACAAAAGTTTAAAGCAAATAAATCGGCATGCTTGTCTTCGCGGCCGCCTTTGCTATATTTCTTTTATGATATGCCGGTTGATGCAGCTGGTCATCACACTATGGGATTAATTTTTGGTCAAAATTCTGAAACTAACCACTCTAACTTAAAATGAGGTGCTTTTAACTGGAAAAATATTATAAATTATTACAAATGCTTTTTGGAAACCTAAAACTTATTATATGTTATTATAAATTTACACCCCCTTAACATTATTATTTTTATTGTATAAAATAAACTAAAATGTCAGCTTGTTTGGTTAATTCGGTAGTATTCTAATCATGATTAATCCGATGATTATTATCTCATATGATATACAGGGTACGACAATAGGTATGATTTTTTTAATGGAATACCCTGAATATTATATCACCACCAAAAATTCTTTTAAAATGCTTTAAACAAATACTACATTTGATGTGTCTATCTCAATTAGTTTCGGAAATATGACCATCTAAATCTGAAAAATAATTTTAAATTATTCTTAGAAGCGTAATAGAGATACATCTTCGCAACTTTTTTATTTTTTAACGTATAAAATAAATAAAAAACACTGTTTTGTTGGGTAGATTCTGTAGAATCCATATCTTTCATCAGAATACTTTTATCTTTTAGGATATACAGTGTAGGACAAAACATATTAAATTTTAAAATGGAAAACTTTGTAAATTATAAAAAATCTTGCATCTGTCCTTACACTTAGAAGTAGCAAAAAGTAGGAAGGCAACTGTAAGTACAAAAATTGATAAAGAAAAAGGTAAAAAAATATCTGACAAAAGTACCGAGACTTCGCGAGACTGCATCGGAAACACAACAATAGCTCTTATTATTTAAACTCTTTTACTTTTTTAGTAAACAAGGCTAATAATAAACTAAGTAGATTAAATGTTGTATATTATTTATGTTTACTTAAAATAAATTTTCAAGTTTCTTATTACCCTAATAGAAGTCGTCATATCCTTTTATAATTTTGCGTACATGTAGTTTCGAGTATCTACTTTGAAATACACAGCATGAGCCATTAAAATTTCAAATTTGCTTTTTCGCCAAAATAATGGATTTCTATCCCATAGTGTATCGGCGCGTCGCTGTAAAGGATAGCGGCGCCTTTGTATAAAATAGTCCGATTGCAGGCGGCCCTTTTTATGTTTTTTGTATTATTTTTAAAGGGTACCGAATTTGCGCTTTTAAAATGTTCTTACTACACTTGTATATACATGGCTTTATAAATCAAACATTTTCACATATTTTCAAAAATTTTATATATATTTTTTTGGTTTTACCAAAGACAATAATTGTAGTATAGACTAACCAGAACAATGCTAATTTTTTGTTCATCAGTTTGGACGCTGGCTTAGCTGAATTTATGAAGCGGCAAATTATACGTACTGTTTACGTGTGTGCTCGATCGATACCCGCTTCATAAATTCCAAGAAGCGAGCGTCCAAGCTGATGACCAAAAATTAAGCATTCTTTTGGGTGTCTATAGTAAAACTACAATTATTGTCTTTGGTTTTACAGATCTTTAAATTTATTTGTCAAAAACAAGCTTCTCCGTGTTAATCATATGGAAAATTAAATTATATCATGCGCCACCTCTTATCATTAATATTAAAGGCTGTGGTTTTCACAGATTTTTTTCATTATTTTTAGCAATATTTGCGATGTAATAAAGAAAAAATATTCAATTTTTCTGAATCAGTCTATTATACAGGGTGTTCATTTAAAAACTTTCCACTCAAGTTATCTTCGAAACGAGACAGATTTAAGAAAATCGCCGAAACACGTCAAGATATTTATTGAGGGGGAACGTTTTACAAAAATTGGACGGCGCCCCTTTAACCCCTTAACCACCAGGGCCACCACCCCAAAATTCTTAAATGAGAAGGCGGGTCGAGTGATACATCATTTTAAAGCTCCTGACGAGTACTTTAAAACCCTAAAATATGAAGTCAATATCTTCACCTATTACAAAATGGCGGTACTTTAAAAGTTACCTAACTACCTGATTTGGATGGCCATATTTCCGAAACTAATAAAGTTAGATGTACCTAATGTGGTGTTTTCTTAAAGCTCTTTTAAAGGTCTTTTTAATGGTGATACTGGTAGTAATATACATGGTAGAAGAAAAAGTACATATTTTTTTATTTAAGAACCCTGTATATTATTTTACCATTAAAAAGATCTTTAAATGAGCTTTAAGAAAATACCACATTAGGTACATCTAACTTTATTAGTTTCGGAAATATGGCCATCCAAATCAGGTATTTAGGTAATTTTTAAAGTACCGCCATTTTGTAATAGGTGTAGATATTGACTTCATATTCTAGGGTTATAAAGTACTCGTCAGGAGCTTTAAAATGATGTATCACTCGAACCGCCTTCTCATTTAAAAATTTTGGGGTGGTGGCCCTGGTGGTTAAGGGGTTAAAGGGGCGCCGTCCAATTTTTTGTAAAAACGTTCCCCCTCAATAAATATCTTGACGTGTTTCGGCGAATTTCTCAAATCTGTCTCGTTTCGAAGTTAACTTGAGTGGAAAGTTTTTAAATGAACACCCTGTATTTATATTACGTCTTTTAGTTATTTATCTGTATAAAAGCCACACACATGGTTAGATCGCTGATGTACCGTTAGTTGATCTTCTATTAGAACAACCTTGCAAGAATTCTTCTTTGCTATTTATTTATCATGCAAATTGATATTGGAATGTACAGATTATTAGAAATAATAGACTTCCCTCTAGTTGGCATTGCCTTTTAGCAAACGCACCTTCCGTTTTTTTACCTTTGCTGATAAATACCTTAAATTATATATTTATTTAATCTTATTAAGTTTTTATAAACATTAGTCCAAGTTTTTCTTTGTTCTTCAGATACAGAATTTTCTTTAAGGAATTTATTCTGCTGGCCCTAGGGTTGCAAGCTTAATTTTAATTATCTATACCAGTGTTTCCCAAAGTGTGGGTCGCGACCCCTGGGGGTCGCAATGAGGTCCTAGGGGGTCGCCGGAAAATTCCAAAATAAGACAAAAACACTACTTTGTTAAATCATGTATTTTTATTTTAATAAAGCCGTAAATAAAAATTAACAATTAATTATCAAACGAAACATAAAAAACTAAATATTAAGAGTCCTTAAAAAGTCCTTAAAAATAAAAGAAAAAAATAAAGTCAAATATTACAATGTTAATGAGACCCATGCGCCTGTTTTTTTGAAACTAGTCTTTCAAATCTAGGCTGTGTATTTGAGACACACACAATTATATCGTTTTCAAGTACGAGACGATTTCTCACTTTTGTTTTAATGGCAGTCATAGACGAGAAACTTAACTCACATAAATATGATGTTACAAATGGAACCAAACATTTTTACAGCTTCATTCGCCAACTGAGGGTATTCCTGCATCTTTTTGGTCCAAAATTCGTCCGGGTTCTGGGAAAAAAATTGGAGCTTCAACATTCCATCACTTGATATTTCAATAAGTTGTTCTTTCATGTTTACTGGTATTTCAGCATGTTGAAAGGAATCGGCTAAAAACGGATTCAGTATCCATCTGCAACTGTCGTAACTGTTTTGAATTTCTTCGGGGAAATAATCACAGAGCTGTTGTTTTAAATTAAGCAAAGTAACTTGCATGCCTCCAAAAACTTGTTCAAAATTTGTAGCACTGTAACATACATTTTCTATAATTTCCTGAATGCACTGAAATGAATCGAGCTGCTTTTTGCCAAGTGAAGTTGACCATAAATCGATTTTTCTTATAAACCCCTTAATTTTATCTGTGGCTGTAATTATATTAATGTCGCGACCTTGCAAATTACTACAAAAAAACCATCAGTTGTAAATTAGGCACGCTATTTTTGTCGCTATTTTGGTTTGGGTGATGAGTAGGGGGTCGTGAACAATTTTTTTAACAAAAAGGGGTCGCGCTTTAGATAAGTTTGGGAAACACTGATCTATACCATACAAATCTTGTTGTAGTGTCGTGGATGGTTTTCAAATAAAGAACCAAGGCTGCTTGAAAAAATAAATTCATATTTTTGACCTGATGGGTCTAATTTAAAAGAAAATACATAAAAACAAATTATGAAAAATAGGTTTCATTAATATTTTTAAATAGATATTTAATAGAACCTTTAGGTCTATAGTGATGATTAGATTTCTTTTTGATTGATTTAGATAAGTAGAAACCATGTAATTCAATAACACTATCTATAAAAACCCTATAAGTTTACAAATGATAGATGAGATCACATAATGAGTATTTTATATCTTATTCAAATTATTATTTTGAATACGCTGTAAACTTATTAACAACAAAATGCAAAATCACGACTTATTCAAACTGGAAAAACAGATAAAGGTAACACTTAATACTCCTTGGGCCTGTAATAAAAAAAAACCTTTTGGGGGGTCCCTTTTGACGAGTCTACAGTGCCGAATTAAGACTTGGACTTGGTCTATATAAGGTCACGACATTCGGCCATCTTGCTTTGACGTGTTATGACGTCACATCTCCCATTTTTCGGCCACGTTGTTCAGAGCCGGAGATATACAGTTCATTGTATTAGTAGAACAACCGTTTACACAACAGTTTTTAATTATTATTAAGTTGTAAATTCTTTTACTTTAAATAAAAAACATTTAGAATTACATCTTTCAACAAATATCACTTCCAAAACAATGCAAAATGAATTGCGCAAATTCTAGACGCCACTGGATTGATCATCAGCTTTGATTTTACCCAGTCTTGCCAACTTTTCTCCGTGGAGTGCCCTTCCTTACGTCCCCGACCTCGAACCGCCTAAAAGTAGAGGATATGTCGCAACCTTATAAATATAAACTAACCATGGTCCACACTAGTTTTAAAGCTCGTACAAACCTGCCGATGTTTTCCATATAAAATGGAAAACAGGCGTCTTGCCGATTCCTTGGATGAAAACGCCCACCGATGTTGCCATGGCGTTTTGCAACAAGACGACCGACCGATGTGCAACATTCAAGATACAGTCGATCAACAAATGTGTTCGCCGATTCTATTCAAGTCTGTACGTGGCTTTAGCACAAATTATCAGAATAGCCAGATGCGAAACTAAGCGTGTTCGTTGAAATCTCTCACCACCATGGTCCCTCCCACTGCGTGGTGGATATACACCCACGATTTAGTGGGGTGATTAGTGACCTAATGCTCATCTAGGTGTCAGTTAGTCCCATACTTTTTGTTGGTGTAGAACGTGAGCATAAGTTAGTTAATTGTGTTTAGTTGTTTGTGAACTTTTATGTGTTTTATTTTTAAAGTGTTAGTATAGTCTCTTGTTAAATTTTTTACCGTTTAATATGGGATATAAATGTGTATATTTATTTATTCTGTTTCTCCATCACCGGGAGCGGATCACTTTTTAGATTCCCAAAGGACCACTATTTTAAGACTATTTAACATAAATACAAAGCTTTTACAAATTACTTAGATATATTACTAAAGTTATTGATATTAATCAGTGTGTGCCCAAACACAGGAAAATATTTTTTATTTATAGCCGCACTACCATTTAAAAGGCTATATTTCAAATTTAAAAAATTAGGTGTTTTTTCAGTATTAAAAAAATACATACTTTCAAATAAAAAAACAATTCAACTAGGTTTGGTTATTACTAAGGCAACATCTGCATTGCTTTAAAGATTGCGTCGGGGTTTCTTTAGAAACTTGTGTTACTCGGCTTTCAATTATGCTGTTTCAATCCCCAGTTACACAAAACTTTTTAATACACAATTAAGCTAAAACACGGAATACCATTAATTAATTTAATAACCAGTTTTTAGGCAAGGGTTTTTTTAAATGGCATTTTATTAAACATTCTAAACCCCCATTAGTTTAATCGGTTTTAAAAATGTTTTGTGCAACCAGGTATAGACATTTTATTACAGGTTGATTCAAACGTGACATCTACTAACAATATTTTACCGTTCAAAGGATGGGTAACATTTTTAGTTTGTAAATATTTTTTAATAAAGAAATATTTAAATTCCCAATTAGTGTATTATTCTTTTGTTCCGTTTTCCACACATAAAAAAAGCTGCATAATTAGTTACTATAAAGGTCTATCTCTCCTTAGCGCCTTGGTGCGGTTTAACCTTTTACAAATTAAAAATATTACGATCCGTACATTGCTGCAGATGTTCCATTTATTCTTTCTCAAAGTCATAGAAACAAGTAAGCGTAATTTGCCGCACTTTCGCATCTGTATATTCTGATAATTTGTGGCTTTAGTGTATGAAGATTTTAACTACTTGACTGCCATAAAGTTTTTAAAATAAGTTTAAATACATACCAAATTTATAGACACATTTCCAGCCCAAGTATAGTAAGTACCGTTCTTCAATCTATTTTTCACTTTCGACTTGGGTCTCTTTTTCACAGTAGCAAACTCCATTTTATACACAAATCACACCATAGTCAAACAATCTTTGCCAATAATGTTTTTTGTTTAATTTTTTAAATATCTTAACACATTTTTAATTAATCAAAAGTCATTTGCACGTGCCTTTTTTAATATTACAACAAAGTTTATGTACTGTGACTAGAGTTTATTTGGTAGTCAAAACGCTTTAAATTTAGACGGATATTATAGTTGAGATTTATGGAAATCGAAAATTCCTTTTCGCTAATTTTTTTATGACATGACTTTAATATATTCACTTTTCAAGCAAATTTCCCGATACCCATAAATCACAAATACAATAAAAAACATAATACAGCACTTTGGAAAAACGCTTTTAGGCGAACTAGATTTTTTTGTGAAACGGCCAGTAAACCCGCCAGAACTGTACACTCTCGATTGTCCCACTAAACTATTTACAGTAAGTATATTAATTGCGAACAATTAAAATTATTAATTTTTATAACGGTGCCGTGATTTTCACTCAAACGCATCGATAAACTATCGAATGATAATCAAAGAAATTCGATAATTGAGCGTGGTAATCAAAGCTAAGTTAGATTCTTGATGTCTTCATAAATATGGTGCTTGCCTTTTTAGGCGCCAGCACGTATATCGGATCATTTTTAGAAAGTTGAAATAGTTCTAATGATGTTTAATTTTTTTTTAAGTTAAAAAAATCTATCTACACCACTGGAGTCTGAGTAAAAATATACATAATATGTCAGTTTTTACTTTTGTTGTAAGTTACAGGACAACAGAAATACAAGGGGGTCCCGAAATGGAAAAAATAATTTTGCTCTGTATGTCAAAAACGAAAGGAGGCATGAAAAATATTTGGTAATAGTTCGATATAGCGGTTTTCGCTATTATAAGAGATTTTTGAAAAATTCTTTTTCAGGGCGTTTCTATAGGTCGATTATGACACAAATCTGTGTGCGCGTTTTCCAAAATCCATTTCTATAATTTATTATTAATAAAAACATATTACGGGACGGTGGAGTGAACAGGGGTGCTGGGTGGGGACGAAACAGTAGAAATCCGACATTAAACGCCCAAAAACAGTATTTTACAGTACACACCGCACTTTCTGTTTACAAAAATGTCCAAATAATTGTTTAAAAAAATTAAAAATAAATAATAGTACAACAATCCCGCCATGGCTGTCACTGCATAAAAAGAAGAGTTTGCAATAGAACTTTAAATGTCTTGCGATGTTGCCAAATAAAGTGAGAACGTGTCAATAGCTTAAAAAAAGGAAGAAACAGGACAAAATTCATATGAAAAATTAAGTTATTCCTTCTTCCTATTATAATTTGTAGAGAAAAAGGAAAATATCTAAACATAAAGAAGGAGGCATTTCTACAAAAAATACCATTGTTTCTCATGGAAATGGTGGATAATCCCCGAAATAGGCTTGGTGTTAATTCTTCATAAGAAGTTTGGCGACGCTGCTTCTATCAAGACTGTCATTTTTATAATGACGAACTTCATGTTATCAGCTGACCAAAATGAATTTTCCTTCTTTAATTAATGGCGGACGAGATTAACTCATATGTGTGAGATAGTTTTTCGAAAAATTTAATTCTGTTCAAAATTAATTTACATTTTCATGTGCCCCGAGTGCAGTGTATTAATGTTTTCTTGTGTTTGACGTTGGATTTATACTGTTTTGTCCCCACCCAGCACCCCTGTTCACTCCACCATCCCGTAAATATGTTTTTATTAATAATAAATTAAAGAAATGGATTTTGGAAAACGCGCACAGAGATTTGTGTCATAATCGACCTATAGAAACGCCCTGAAAAAGAATTTTTCGAAAATCTCTTATAATAGCGAAAACCGCTATATCGAACTATTACCAAATATTTTAGTGTCATCTTTGTTTCATCAAAAGTAGCAACAATTCGCGAAAACCGCAAGTCTCTATCTCCAATAATAACCGAGATACCCTGCAATTGCAACGAAACCCAGACACCCAGACACCAAAAACCTAAAAAATTTTAAGGACCACAAAATACATTTTAAAGAGCAAAAAAATTCCCACCTAAATTAAACGACCTTTTGTTCAAACATTTTCGTATACAGGGCCCCAGAGCCGTATTATCCATTAGGCTGACTAGGCTACAGCCTAGGGCGCCATGAAAAAATAGGCGCCAGACAGGAGAGTAATAGGCGCTAGACAGGGAGTTTTTAAAAAGTTTAGGTTGAGTAGGGACATTTGGTGACTTATTTCTCTGTGAATAAGGTGCTTTGGAGTGAAATAAGCATGACCCCTTTGTTTTTGGTGGAAAATAGGCGCTCCAGGAATTCTACCCTAATGATTTTTGGGTGAATAGGTATTAAATTATCAAAACATCCACATAAACCCTGTAGTATAATTTAGTGTTATCAAAACATCCACGTAAACCCTGTATTATAATTTAATGTTGTTTTCGCATTACATCTACTAGTATTAACACGAAGCAATATAGTATTTAATACCAAATTAAACAAAAAACAAAACAAACCACTAAATTTCACATGACTAGAAAGACCCGCACAATTTTTTAAATAAGTTTGTTCACACACCCACGATTTCAAACTTAATTTATTAATTTTTAACGTACTTTTTACTATACAGTTAATACGGATGCATCTTAACTTTCACACTAGAACTGAAATAAAATATGATGTGTTTTATCTAATTGATATGAAAATTACCGCTTATCAACTAAATTATACACTCATATGGAATTTATTTTCTATATTTTTTCAGTGATAAGTTTATTTATCATTTCAAAGGAACGAAAACTGTGAAAATTAGATATTTTTCTATCTAGGTAAGAGGATTACTGTTTTATCTATAGGTTTTATAATAATTCTAAATATAGAAAATTCATAATCTTTTTAACTGCCCTGGTAAGAAATTAAGCAGCGGGTGGGTTTTTTCTCCAATTTTTATCTTCTCTCACTTTACAGTGTCAGATGTGGATTATTCAAGTTTTTTTTACTAGTGCTTAATTTATTTCCGGAAATTCTTTCAAGGCCATAAATATTTTGAAAATTATCCTGAGCCGCAGGCGATGGAGAATTTTCTTAAAATATTCGTGGCCGAGAAAAAATTTCCCGGAATAATTTAAGCACGTGTGGTGTTCGGAAAGAAAATTTCACACCAAGTTTGTGTTAAATAATATTCTTTTAAATTAATATTTGTAACTTTGACACGAGCTTTGAAATTTTACCGTAAAATAAATATTTTCCATTTTACCAATTGTAGTTGCAAATATATGTAATTTTAGAGCTTATCATTGTTTATTCTTTTATATTATATACACCTTATATTACTACAGTTGGTAAAAATAGTTTATTTTAATTTTTTAGACCCATACCTGGCTTTCGTTTGCTCTTCACTTATGTCTAATACTTCAGTCTTATGATATTATTTTACTAACTGTAGTTGTATAAAATTGTCATTTAGGGTCTTAAAACCTTACATTATTTTATATTATGTTATGTCTGAAATACTACAATTGGTACAAAATAACGTTTTCTTTATTTATGTATGTGAATGCAAGACATGACGTTAAAACAAATTCAATGATTATATCAAAAAAATTCCACTATAATTCGCTCCAGGGTACCACAGGCAGGAGAAAAAAATTCCGATAAATACTTGTGTTGCCATGGTAATGCAACCAAAACTTTACATTTGATTGGTCAAAAATCAGTGGCGTGGAATTTTCAAAAAAAATCCAGCTTTAATGACGTTTTTTTTTTCTGTAATCTCCCGTATGTAGCAAGTATTCATTGTCAAATAATACTCTTAGATTAGATTAGATTAGATTAGGAGGTGGATTGCATATCCTCTAACACTGCAACCTGCTCAGGTTTATTGTGTGTCCTCCGTCCATAGGTTAGAGCACGCTATCCAAGCCGGTCTGTTTAATCAGACTCCACAAGCTTGAAACTGGCCCCTTGGTATATCTTGCCGCTTTAGGTTTTTCTTCACCCAGCCTTGCAAACCGCAGACGACAAAGGGCTTCGCAGTAGCACCATACGTGTTCTGCGGTTTCTTCCTCCTCCTGGCAGAACCTACATAGGTTTTCTTCTGCCAGGCCCATAGTTTCCAGGTGTTTATTCAGTCTGCAATGACCTGTCAGTTGACCCACTATTATTCTTACTGCCTTCCGGTTATAATTCAGAAGGTCTTTTGTAAATTCTGGCGAGTAAGCCTTGATGAACACTTTCGCCTGACGCTGTCCTGGTGTTCTCCTCCACCAGTCTTGTGATTCCCTCATAATCCATGATCTAATGGATGACCTTACCTGGCATGATGGAATACCACAGTAGGGCTCAGGACCTACCATTGTCCTACCAGCCCCCTCCTTTGCCAATTTATCAGCTTCTTCATTGCCTTCGTGGCCTTCGTGTCCCTGGTACCCAGGCAATGGTTAGCTTGTTGGACGCACCCACCTCTTCCAGGGCAATTACGCAGTCCCGCACCAGCTTGGAGCTGATTTTGCATGAACTGAGTGCCCTGATGGCTGCCTGGCTGTCCGAATAGATTACTATGGTTTTATCCTCATAGCTCCTTCTGATGATTTCCCTAGCGCATTGTTCTATGGCTACAATTTCGGCCTGGAACACAGTAGGGTGTTGTCCGAGACCCAAGTTTATTTTCGTCCTTGGTTTGTCCCCATATATACCTGCTCCAACTCCTTGGTCTGTTTTGGAGCCGTCTGTATACCAGATTAGGTCGGCTTTAATGGGAGGCCCTGCCACCCAGTTCTTTCTGTCTGGTATTAAAGTTTGAAAACCTTTGTTTAGCCAGTAGCTTGGTACCATTTTTGTCTGAAGGCATCTCACACACTGAGTTGACTTCTTGGTCCTCCTTGAATGTCCATTGTATGGCCCTTACCTGTCTTATGATAGGACTCTGGCCTTGTTTGAGACGGTATTGTACCGCTTTCACTTCACCCTGTATGTAGATGTGAAGTGGCGGTAGGTTAAGCAGCGCTTCCAGTGCTGCAGTAGGGGTCGATTTCATGGCCCCCGTAAGACATAGACAAGCGAGTCTCTGTATACTTTGTAATTTGCCTTATTGCCGTCTTTTGTAGCGTCTTTGCACCCCAGGCAATTGACCCGTAGGTTATCATTGGTCTGACGACCATTTTGTATAACCATAGGTTCATCTTCGGACTGAGTCCCCAATTCTTTCCGCAAAGTCTTCGGCATCTACCCAGGGTAGTTCTTGCCTTCTGAGTGACTTTGCTTAAGTGTGGTCCCCCAGGTTAGTTTTTGGTCAAAGATGACTCCTAGATATTTAACTTCTTTTGAAAAGGGATTTCCACTCCGTTGAGCCTGGAAGGTCTTAATAATACTCTTACATGACCATGCAGTCAATGTTTTAGAGATTAAAAAAATCCATTATTTTTTAAAATACCTATAGCTTGGCTAATTTTTTAAAAGGAAAAGACTGAATTTTAAGATAAAAAAATATACATGATGTTCCATTTAAAATATCAAGGTTGCTCTACAGGGTTAGAAGAAAAAACCAAAACGGTGAATTATCTCAGCAAGTGTTAAATATAAATGAACCAAATTTTGTGCGAAGGAGTAACTAAACATGAAGAATTTTAAAAATATACTGGATACTGCTTTGTTTATGGCGTTGCCGCAAGGCAATTGCTAGTTTTTAAAAATATATATTCCCAAGGTTATAATTCATCATCAGGTCATAATAAAGTTAAAGATTAATTACAATAATAAAAATAGGGTATTAAAATTTAAAAATTCCCTATTCTAGAGAGAAAACTATAAACTTGGCAACCTTGCAAATACATTTTTTTTTAATTCTTTATGTTTAGTCACAAAATTTTGGTTTATTTATATTTGACGGTTGCTGAGATAATTCACCGTTCCGGTTTTTTCTACTAACCCTGTATATCGGAAAAATGGCCATTTTGTTTTTGCGTTGATGGAATGTTACAACCAAATAGCGAAAATATAAGAAAAACACTTGAAGATACCCTGTAGTTAAAATAATCATTGGCAACACCGTCTCGAAATGTGTTACCTGTTGCTATACGGACAAAAAGTCATCAATTTCACCCGATACTAAATCAGGTTGATTCACCGTACATTCTGCGGCTATCAATTTATTAATTAATTCCTATTCCGCGACTTTACTACAGTATGTTTAAAATACTTCTTGGACATTCCTGGCGCCAACACAAATTAAAAATACTCCCAACGGTTCAAGGAGAGTCAACGGCGAAAAGTTACCTACAACTAGCAGGCTACAATAATTATAATAATCAACGGTCAAAAAACTTGTTTGATAAACTTCTTTGATTTTTATGTGTACACCTCAACATATTATGGTATCTTAAAATCTTTAGTTTTTTAGGATATACAAATAATTATTAGAGACATTTTGCACCCTTATTTTGCAATTCCGTTGTGGTTAACGTTATTCTGAGACTGCGCAGTAACGCAAACATGATCCGTTATCGTTATTAACCATACCGGACTCCTTTAATTACGGATGAATACCGAAGAGTTTATCGTTATCGTTATTGTTAAACTGCGTGGTTGCCGGATTGTAGAAATTTTAATATCAATTATTTAAAAGGTTAAAATTTTAATGCCATATTAATTAAAATATCATTTATACCTAGGCTCTAATTAGCGAAAAATCTATAGCAGTAATAAAAATCACATAGTGTTAAGAAATTAAAACGGACTTGCACTTTTACGGATATTCTAAATCAGTAATTAATTTAGATGTTACAATCTGGCACACTTGCTTTTTATTCTACTACCAAACCTAACCTTACTTTTTGTGTTTTGCTTATACTGTATTGTTTGCATCTACTTTAAAAAACGAAATCAACAGAAGTGTTTGCATATATTTAAATATGAATTTATATCTTATGAAGAATAAAAGTAAATACTGATTTTTCGTTAACTTTAAAATGGGTGAACCACAGGCAAAAATAAGGTTATGTGTCGAAAGCGCAGACGCAAGATATATTTCTTAAAAGAGGCTGCAAAATCTCTGTCTAAAACTGCTGCCGTAATCGTTATGTTTAATAACGATAACCATAAGGAGGCAAAAAACGTCTGTTATTTTAAGAGGTGCAAAATGTCTCTATTATAAATCTAACATTTAAGTTTTAATTAAGTAGGTACCTTTAGTAGTCCATATTTTATGTGGTTTTATGTCAATTTTAAAATCTCTTTTATCATTTTTATCGAATTATATTTTTAAGGGGTTATACACAGTTAAAAAGGCCGAAGAAAAGCAAATTTTCCAGAATTTATTCTGAGAAAACTGTTAAATTTAGTGATCAAAATATTTGCACACATATTATGGTATCTTTAAACTGTATTTTAAGACTTAGTATTAGTAAAAATATTTATTTGGAAAGGAGCTACAGCTGATCTCCGGAAGCTCCTCTCAAAAAAGACGTTTTGCAGTGACCACTATATCTCTAAAATAAAAAAAACCATACAGATTTCCTTAAAGTAATGTTAAATCTAGTAATTAATCAAAGGAATAAGCAAAATAAATGTTTTTGACAAAATGCCGGTTTCTAAAAAAAAAAACGATTTTTGACCAAAATTTCGGCCTTAAACCTTCGATTAATTACTAAAAAATATATTTAAGAAGCTTGTGTTAAAATTTAAGACTAATCGGTTTAGCCGTTTTCGCGTACTAATGGTCACCGACTTTGAAAACACCATTTTAAGAAAATGATGTGTAAAAGTACTTATTTAATTACGTTGCATTCGATATTCGCGTTGTTACCGACACGGATTTGGCCGGTGTGTGTGAAAACGCCCGAAGGGTTGCTCTACCTCCTGCTAAGCTTTGGAAAGGGGTGAGGATGTGCTGGCTAATGACCCTAATAGCAAAAAGTGACAATCATAGCCAAAGTGCCCGTTATGCAGAGATAATAAGAAGAATAAGAATGAAAAACAAACCTACAAATAAAATCACTGGCTCACTCTTTGTTTGACCTCCGGACAGTGCGGACGTGCGTAGAGGACTACAAAGTTCTTCCCGGAGTGGCGGCTAGAGGTGCCGTACGAACGTTTTTACCTTCGGGGATCAAGGAAGATTCACGCTAAATTGACAGCATCTTTCTTCTGGATCTAAGCGCTGTGAGCGAAGATTCCTATAAGCTGATGGTATTCTGTTTGGTGGTGAACACGAGGTATTTCTCAAATGGCGGGAAATAGATGGGCGTGCCATGGGAACTGTCAGTAGTGAAAGTGAAGGTTATACGTAACACCAGTAGCAGATCTTGGTTTGACAGCCGACAATTTATGCATTGCATCGATTGTTGAATTGATTATTTTCTTTTTGGAATTTCTGGGAGCTACGAGCTCGATTATCCAGATTTTCCGCCGACGAAGCACTGGAAAACATAGTCCGGAAGGGGGAGAGTGGTGGATTGGACCTGAAGGGACCAAAACCAAAAAAAATAAGAGAGAGAGAAATAAAATCACTCTTTCTGCGGTCTTCGAGTAGTGCGGTTCACGTTTACGTAGAAGTCTACATAAACTTCCCGGGTAGGCGGCTGAAGGCGTCGTACGAGTGTAGCTGTACCCTTGGGGATCGAGAAAAGATTCACGCTAAATTGGGGCTTCTTTCTTCTGGGACTAAGCGCTGTAAGTGAAGATTTCTAAAGCGTGAGGTTTTTACGTTTTGGTGTTGAACACATGGTGGTGTCTTCTGTATGGTCGAGGGCGCATGCCTTGCGGAAAAACGTCAGTAGTGAAAGTGACGGTTACGCGCGATACCAGTAGCAGCCTTTGGCTTGACAGCCACAATTTATGCATGTTCTGAAGTTCATCGCTGTTGTTGATTGTTTGAAGTGTTTCTTATTCATATGCTAGGAAAGTCTGAGAGTTTCGAGCTCGATTATCCAGATTTTCCACGGACAAAGCCGGGAAAGCTTATAAGCAATAGCTTAAATGACCGGAACGGGAGAACTGGCGAGTTGACTTAGTATCAGAGCCATAAAACAAAGAGATAGATAGATACAAATAAGGCTCTTTGTTTGACCTCCGGACAGTGCGGACGTGCGTAAAGGACTACAAAGTTCTTCCCGGAGTGGCGGCTAGAGGTGTCGTACGAACGTTTTTACCTTCGGGGATCAAGGAAAGATTTACGCTAAATTGACGGCATCTTTCTTCTGGATCTAAGCGCTGTGAGCGAAGATTCCTATAAGCTGACGGTATCCTGTTTGGTGGTGAACACGAGGTATTTCTCAAATGGCGGGAAATAGATGGGCGTGCCATGGGAACTGTCAGTAGTGAAAGTGAAGGTTATACGTAACACCAGTAGCAGATCTTGGTTCGACAGCCGACAATTTATGCATTGCATCGATTGTTGAATTATTTGTTTTCTTTTTGAAATTTCTGGGAGCTACGAGCTCGATTATCCAGATTTTCCGCCGACGAAGCCCTGGAAAGCATAGTCCGGAAGGGGAGAAAAAAAAATAGAAATAGAATAGAATAGATACAAATAAAATACATCGTTTCTTTTTTTTTTGCGATTACCCCTTAAAAACAAAGAAAGAGGGTCAATTTAAAATTTTAATACTAAAATTCCGAAGAGTGAGTATTTTCGCAATGGTCTAATGGTGAAACAAAAAAATTTGTATGTCCCTGCAATATCGTGCCAAGTTCTAAATATAGACCCGATTTATTTATGTTGACTTGTTATAATATTAAGATTTCTGTTTGTTGTGTTTTCTCAAAATGAAAAATTTGAGCAAAATTAAGCGGTGTTTCATGTGGGAAATAGTTTTACGTTTATTTAAGAAAATGATTCATATCGTAATTTATAAAATAAAATAAAATATTTAAAAAAAACCCGTAGTTCAAAAACTAAGACGTTTAGGACATATGTTTATATGAAGTATTTTTCTTATTTTCCATTGTAGAATCGCCCCGTTAAGTTTGTCGGTTGAATTACTGGACACCCTGTATGTATGTTGGTAATTTGATTGAAATTGATGAAAACTTTGATGTCTATTGGTGTCTAAACGGTGAGGTTTATCGACTTTAATAAAGAATACCTTATTTTTTAAGTTTTTGATGGTCTATAAAATGTCGCCACCAGCTTTGCGATATCTGTCAAAATAAAAAGTTATGATGTAGATAAATTTTAAGTTTTAGGTAAAGTGCACTCTGGCGGTATTAAAAAAATTACTTTTATCTTCAAATTTTAGAATTTGCAAAGCTTAATTTGTGTGCCAAATATCAACTGGATTGGTTAAAAAATAAATGCAATATTGCGAAAAACCAAAATAAAAACTGAACTTTTAACACCTGTAACTTGGAAACTATGGAGATTTCGACATTTTGTCAAAGGACCTACTAACATTATTTTTCATTGCAGAATGACCCCTTAAAATTTCCTAACGCATTTTCCGAACACCCTGTATATTTTAGAAAAACTCTCATCCGCTATAATTTAATGATAAAAAGTGTACAGGTTGTTTCATAATAAATATCATAATATACATAAGTAATATATTAAATTCATATCTCAAAAAAAAAAGATTTTTAGGAAAATATAACTACACCGTTGGATTCTACATAAAAATATCTACTAATGTTAGTTTTTACACTTGTTGTAAGTTACAAAACAACACTGAAATACGAGAAAGGTCCAAAAATAAAAAAATAAAAAAAATCGCCCGGTATGTCAAAAACAAAAGGGCAGCAACACTTCGCGAAACTGTAAGTCTCTATCTCTTATAATAGTCCAAGAGCCCGTAAGCGGCAGACCTTCGTCATTTTGTAAAAGCTGAAAGTTTGTCAGCACATGCTCCCAACATAGGGATAAAAGAACGACAAAGTATAAAAGAACGACAAAGTTAAAAGTTCAGGGCCTGTCCAGTTGGACCGTATAGGGATGCATACGTGCGGCACCACGAGTTTCTCTGTTAGGAGCTGCAAGAGGAGGGACTATACTGGATAATTCGTCGGAGGAGAAGCCGTAAAAGTATCTATAGAAGAGCGATAGATCTCCCACAGCTCGACGATGGGCTAGAGAAGGAAGTCTTTGAGTAAGTAAAGGATCATTAATAAGACGAACAGCTTTTGTTTGAATGGCATCAAGAATGCTGAGGGTGGTAGGGGATGCCATTCCCCAGACATGAGAACAATATTCCAGAGAGGGTCGAATTTGGGACACATACAAAGTGTATAAATTGGAAGGAGAAAAATACTTTTTGGCTCGGAAAAGAAATCCAAGCTTTTTTGAAGCGCGGTGGCTATAGATACAATGTGTTTATGCCAGTTAAGGTGATTCTCAAATGTAACGCCCACAAGGTTAAATGTGTCCGCGCTATGCAAAACCTAGCTACTTATAAGCAAAGGGTGAGTGTTTGATAATTTTTTTCGCGACAAGGAACATGATTGTGTTTTGGATGCATTAAATTGAACGAGAGTTTTGGCGCCCAATCCAATATCAAATTGAGATCCTGTGAAATTGATATCTGCATCGCCCTGCGTTTGCTTTCCAAGTCGGGTTGGGAGATTGGTTTGAGAACCTGAAAAGTGGAGTGAAGGGTACTATCGTCAGCATAACTATGAATGGGATTGGTTGTGGAAGAAAGAAGGTCGTTGATGCGAAGAAGAAACTTGTATAAAAATTAAGCTCATAACTTAATAGTTCAAGAGCTCGTGAGCGGCAGACCTTCGTCATTTTGTAAAAGCTAAAAGTTTGTTAAAGCATGCTTCCAACATAGGTAGAAGCGATGGTAGACTATGAAGTTTGACTCATAGTGGCTTTGGCAGGTACCAGGTACCAAAGGTTAATAATTTAAAACTTAGGTTTTGTCATTTTGTAAAAGCTGAATTTTACATTATGTTACGTGGGTACCTATTAGAAGATATTTCCTTGGTCGCCAGACAGTTTTGACACTTCCAACCCATTGACAGACAAATATTTTGGGGTGGTTCAATTGTCCGATAAAGACCAATATTTCTGTTATTTGACAAGATATAACAAAAAGTGTTATATGAGATTTGTAGGTTTTCCGAATGAGAATGTCTTATTTTTTTATTGCTTTAAGGTTCATTTAAAAAAAATTTTTTTTTGGAACACTCTGTATACGTCAAAATATTTTGAGTACATGCCTATTTAAAAAACCTACAACTCTTATATTAGACTTTTTGTCATATCTTGTTAAATAACAAAAATATTGTACATGGTCGGACCATTGAGTCACTCCAAAATGTTTGTCTGCCAAGGGGTTGGAACTGTCAAAACTGTCTGCCGATTGAAAAAATATCTTCTAATAGTTACCTAAGTAACATACATATATAAAACTCAGCCTGGTAATAGTTCGATATAGCGGTTTTCGCTATTATAAGAGATTTTTGAAAAATTCTTTTTCAGGGTGTTTCTATAGGTCGATTATGACACTAATCTGTGTGTGCGTCCAAAATCCATTTCTATAATTTATTATTAATAAAAACATATTTACGGGACGGTGGAGTGAACAGGGGTGCTGGGTGGGGACGAAACAGTAGAAATCCTACATTAAACGCCCAAAAACAGTATTTCACAGTACACACCGCACTTTAATATTAAAACAATCCCGCCATGGCTGTCACTGCATAAAAAAGAAGCAGAACTGTAAATGTCTTGCGATGTTGCCAAATAAAGTGAAAAAGTGTCTATAGCTTAAAAAAAAAGAAGATACAGGACAAAATTTATATGAAAAATTAAGTTATTCCTTCTTCCTATAATAATTTGTAGAGAAAAAAGGAAAATACCTAAACATAAAGAAGGAGGCATTTCTACAAAAAATACCATTGTTTCTCATGGAAATGGTGGATAATCTCCGAAATAGGCTTGGTATTAATTCTTCATAAGAAGTTTGGCAACGCTGCTTTTATCAAGACTGTCATTTTCATAATGACGAACTTCATGTTATCAGCTGACCAAAATGAATGCGCCTATTTTCCTTCTTTAATTAATGGCGCACGAGATATCCCGTATGTGTGGGATAGTTTTTCGAAAAAATTTAATACTTTTCAAAATTAATTTACATTTTTCATGTGCCCCGAGTGCAGTGTATTAATGTTTTCTTGTGTTTGACGTTGGATTTATACTGTTTTGTCCCCACCCAGCACCCCTGTTCACTCCACCGTCCCGTAAATGTTTTTATTAATATTAAATTATAGAAATGGATTTTGGAAAACGCGCACACAGATTCGTGTCATAATCGACCTATAGAAACGCCCTGAAAAAGAATTTTCGAAAATCTCTTATAATAGCGAAAACCGCTATATCGAACTATTACCCTCAGCTTTAACAAAATAACGAAGTTTTTGTTTCAATTAATTAACCTTTGGTACCTCGTACCTGCCAAAGCCACTATGATTCAAACTTCACAATCTACCATTGCTTCTACCTATGTTGGAAGCATGCATTGACAAACTTTCAGGTTTTACAAAATGACGAAGGTCTGCCGCTCACGGGCTCTTACTCTATAATAACCTTAATAAACTTTTTAAATCGTTTATAAACTAACAATTTTAAATTTCTGTTTAAAGATATGAAGTGCCGAGATAAAAGAAGCCCACCCTGTACATTCATGTTATATTCATTGCTATTGCACAAGTTTAAAGCGGCTCCAAATTGTAACATTGCATGTAGCACATAATTAAAAAGTTATTTTTGCGGTAAATACAAATAATGTTGGAAAATCCGGTTTTTTAGCTCAATTTTTAAACGTAAACTGTTTATAATAATCGTTCTGCTGATTCCCAGTGCGTATTTTTTTAACGTTACTCGACGCTCGATTTGACCTTTAACAGATGCTGTAATTTAGGGTCGGTCTTTTCGACTCAAGGTTTAAAAAATTTAATAAAGTTAGCCCTAGCGCAAGATCGTTTAACTAGGTAAGGTTACCTCATTACGTCACATATGTACCGCACTGCTGGTTCCTACATAGCAAACAAGGATGTCTAGACGGATAATGCCATGAGGGCGAAGGAGCACGATATACAATATTTAAAAATCAGCTAGAATAAGCAAAATACATATGTGACGTATGGTCCGCCATGTTGCAAGGCTTACGAGGCAACCTTACCTAGTCAAACGATCTTGGCCCTAGCGTACGTCCTAATTGGATTAAGAAAAGTAAGCTATTATCAAGGTTAGTTTATATTTATAAGGTTGCGACATATCCTCGATTTTTAGGCGATTCGAGGTCGGGGACGCAAGGAAGGGCACTCTCCGGAGAAAAGTTGGCAAGACTGGGTAAAATCAAAGCCGATGATCAATCCAGTGGCGTTTAGAATATGCGCATTTCATTTTGCATTGTTTTGGAAGTGATATTCGTTGAAAGATGTAATTCCAAAATTTTTTTATTTAAAGTAAAAGAATTTAAAACTTAATAATAATTAAAAACTGTTGTGTAAACGGTTGTTCTACTAATACAATAAATTGTATATCTCTGGCACTGAACAACATGGCCGAAAAATGGGAGATATGACGTCATAACACGTTAAAGCAATATGACCGAATGTCGCGACCCTAAATAGATGGACTTTGAGCTATTATCACATTAAGTTTAAAGGTATTAAAAGCTTTTCGTTAAATGGGTATTTAAGGTACGAATAATAAAAAACCTATTAAATGAATTGGATTATAGAAATTAAACACGACATTGAAAAGAATGTATTAAGCATTAAAAATAAGAAAATTCTTTAAATTTAAAGAAATAGCATACAACATAAAACTACCATTTTCTACAGATTTTTTTGGTACTCATTTTTTTAGGATCAGTGGCGGCTATTCAGGTGTAGTAAGTGAAGTGCCACTTCACCAAAAATAAATAATAAAACATAAAAAAACATATTACTAATATTTAATTCATTTTTCTCATTTCTATTCTTTATTTGTAAAATTCGCCATGAAAAATCTAGCATATAAATTAACCGCTGGCGCGAGTAGCTTTCCTCCTTTTTCGGCAACGTGACAAGTGTATTGCAAATATAAAACGGACCGAAGTATACACCTCATGCGAGGTTTTGTTTACGCTTTGACGCTCCGTTGCCATGACAACGCTATACTTGCCGGCGGCCAGAATCGCGGGTGGAAGTATCAGATGTATTGCTTGGTAAATCGCTAGCCTTAAAAAGATGTATAGGTTCTGGTCGTTTCGTTGGTTTTCACGTAATATTTCGATTGTTTCCTTTCGAGTATTATTAGCGACAGTGATTTTTCACAGGAAGAAATTAAAGGACAGTACAGAGCACTTCTCTATAAAATATTAAATCAGATTTTGATGAAAATGGAAGTAAGATTCGAAGATTGTTACAAACTACAATTTTTGTCTTGCTGATACTGCAAAGTTTGGCCAGTATAACCAAACTTTTCCCACTGATTCTTTTCAAAATTTATTGGAGATATATGCCGAATCATTTCCAAAAAATTAGCGGCTCAAAAATAAAATTGACTTAATATTTGCTGATAAAAGTTATAGAAATATTTCATTGCAGCAGTTAGTGAAACAAGTTGGCGCAAATAAACACATTTTTACCGAGGCGTATAAACTTTTTTCGCTAATTTTAACGATATCGTCGACAAGCGTGTCAGTGGAACGGAGTTTTTCTTGTCTTAAGCCTTTAAAAACTTTCTTAAGAAACACTATATCCCAAGATAGACTTTTATCTTTGGCCAATATTTCAATTCAAAAGGAGCTTATACAGGAACTGATAAAAACTCAACCCTTTTATAAAGATATAATTGATAAATTTGCAGCATTAAAAGATAGAAGGATTGATTTGGTGTATAAAATTTAGGTAAGTTTAGATATTAAGACTTTTTACTTAGACTTTTGATAGTTGAGTATTTTTAATTTTGCTAAAATGGTGAATGCGCTTCTTTTCCTTCATGCACTACACCTGTTTTTAGACCCGCGAGCCGCCACTGTTGAGGTTATATATTTATTTTCAAATAATGACTTTGTAATTAAAGGATGGCAGATATGTTCGAAAAAAAAAGTGATAAAATTAATAATAGTCCAGACGGAATACCTGATTGCAAAAAAATGCCCTAGAGCAAACTAATGGTATAGTTTTGTTAACTGCATCCTAACCATGTAAAAAAACACTTCCGGACTAAAATAATGCATTTAGGAGATGAAGAAGGGGTGGTTTTTAAAGGTAAAAATGTTTTTTTGCAATTTTAAGGTAAATAGGTAATAGCTTTTAATAAAAAAGTTAAATGTAAAAGTTGTCGAAATTAAAAACCTACAACTCATATAATATCTAGTTTTACCCTAACCTTAAAAAAATTCGAGAAAAGTGGAAAAAACTGATTTTTCGATTTATTTTTTGTTGTATTGTAATAAATTACAAATGCTTTAATGCCATCAATTAGAGGTTATTTTTTTTATCTTTGGACAAACCACGAAGGCTTAAAGCCTAAATACTAACGTACCGTGGGTGTCTTAAGCGAGGTAAGAGGGAGTTTGTTGACACGGGACTTAAATACTTGAAGATTTTGGGGAAAAGGGATAAAAGAACGAACAAAGTGGGAAGTTCGGGACCTGTCCAGTTGGACCGTATAGGAATGCATACGCGCGGAACCACGAGTTTCTCTGTTGGGAACCGTAAGTGGAGGAACTATACTGGACAATTCTTCAGAGCAGAAGCCATGGAAGTACCTATAAAAAGCGATATATCCCTTACAGCCCGACAATGTGCAAGAGAGGGAAGCCTTTCTGCAAGTGAAAGATCATTAATGAGACGAATAGCTCTTCTTTGAATAGAATCAAGAATGCTTAGGGCTGTGGGGGACGCCATGCCCCAGATATGAGAACAATATTCCAAGGGAGGTCGGATTTGGGACACATATAAAGTGTATAAATTAGAAGGAGAAAAATACTTTTTGGCTCGAAAGAGAAATCTAAGCTTTTTTGAAGCTGCCGTGGCTATAGTTACAATGTGTTTATGCCAGTTAAGGTTACTTTCAAATGTGACTCCCACAAGATTAAAGGTGTCTTTGCTCTGTAAAACTTGGCCGCTCATAAGTAGAGGATGATTATTTGATAACTCTTTTCGCGACAAGGAACATGATTGTGTTTTGGATGCATTAAAATGGACGAGATTTTTGGCGCCCCAATCCAATATTAAATTAAGATCCTGCGAAAGAGATATCTGCATCGCTTTGCGTTTGTTTTCCAAGTCAGGTTTAGTGATGGGTTTAGGAACCTGAAAACTGGAGTGAAGGGTACTATCGTCGGCGAAACTATGAATGAAATTAGTTGTGGACGAGAGAAGGTCGTTGATGTGAAGAAGGTTATGTGAGGGTATGTCGATGTTGCAGAAATACAGTTTTGTTTTTATTTTTAAAAGGTACCTAATCATGACGACGGTAGAAATGCCTTTATCAAAAAAAGTGTTTATTAAGTTGATTTTTCTCTATTTTAATTAGTTTGTTTTTTTGTTTTGGCCAAACTTCTTTTTGTTCAGAATTTTTTTTTACATTCCTAAAGAAAAATTAAAAAGTAAAAGTTAATTTTTAAATGTTTTTGCATTTTTGGTATGGTAAGAACATTTTAAAAGCGCAAATTCGGTACCCTTTGAAAATAATACAAAAAACATAAAAAAGGCCGCTTGCAATAGGACTATTTTATACAAAGGCGCCGCTATCCTTTAATACAGCTACACGCCGATATACTATGGGATAGAAATCCATTATTTTGGCCAAAAGCAACTTTAAAATTTTAATGGCTCATGCTGTGTATTTAAAAGTAGATACTCCAAACTACGTGTACGCAAAATTATAAAAGGATATGACGACTCCTATTGGGGTAATAAGAAACTTGAAAATGTATTTTAAGTAAACATAAATATACAACATTTAATCTTCTTAGTTTATTATTAGCCTTGTTTACTAAAAAAGTAAAAGAGTTTAAATAATAAGAGCTATTGTTGTGTTTCCGATGCAGTCTCGCGAAGTCTCACTACTGTTGTCAAAGATTTTTTACCTTTTTCTTTATCAGTTTTTGTACTTACAATTGCCTTTCTACTTTTTGCTACTTCTGAGTGTAAGGACAGATATAAGATTTTTTATAATTTACAAGGTTTTCCATTTTAAAATTTAATATGTTTTGTCCTACACTGTATATATCCTAAAAGATAAAAGCATTCTGATAAAAGATATGGATTCTACAGAATCTACCCAACAAAACAGGGTTTTAAATTTATTTTATAAGTTAAAAAATAAAAAAGTTGGGAAGATGTATCTCTATTACGCATCTAAGAATAATTTAAAATTATTTTTCAGATTTGGATGGTCATATTTCAGAAACTAATTGAGATAGACACATCAAATGTACTATTTTTTGGTGGTGATATAATATTCAGGGTATTCCATTAAAAAAATCATACCTATTGTCGTACCCTGTATATCATATGAGATAATAATTATCGGATTACTGATTAGAATACTACCGAATTAACCAAACAAGCTGACATTTTAGTTTATTTTGTAGAATAAAAAATAATAATGTTAAGGAGGGTGTAAATTTATAATAACATATAATAAGTTTTAGGTTTCTAAAAGCATTTGTAATAATTTATAATATTTTTCCAGTAAAAAGCACCCCATTTTAAGTTAGATTGGTAAGTTTCAGAATTTTGACCAAAAAATTAAGTTCTATCCCATAGTGCGATGACCAGCTGCATCAACCGGCATAAAAAGAAATATAGCGAAGGCGGCCGCGAAGACAAGCATGACGATTTATTTGCTTTAAACTTTTTTGTAATTTTTTTCTTATCAAAGAGCACCGAATTTACATTTTTAAACTGTTCCTTCTATACACTACTCTCAAATCCCGGGATTGTCTGTTCCCAGTCCCGGAAGACTCGGGATTATATCCCCTACTTCCGACTAGGTAGGTATACATATGGACTCTTAATACGTGAATGAAGTTCATAAATATTATTTAGGCGAATCGGTACAAGGTTAGAAAAATCTATAAAGAGTAACCTGAGGCCACGACGTATGGAACGACAAATTATCTGCTCTCAGTTTTATCGCGCTAGATAAATAGGTGTATACCGAGGTGAATACGTATTTACAGAGTGGTCAGTAATAAATAGAAAATCTCGGGATGAAACTTTGAAGCAGGATTTGTAAATATCGTGATATTTATGGAAAATATCAAAATATCCGATATTAACGATATACAGGGTGACCCAAAAATCGATCACGAAACTTAAGGGGGTGATTCTACTTGACAAAATAGGGGTAGAGCTTTATATATTTTTTTCAAAATGTCATTCGTTTTCGAGTTACAAGCCGTCAGAGTTCAATTTTTATTTTGGTTTTTTCGCCATATTGCATTTATTTTTTAACCAATCCAGTTTATATTTGGCACACAAATCGAGCTTTGCAGATTCTAAAATTTTAAGACAAAAATACTTTTTTTAAATACTGCCAGAGGGCACTTTCCCTAAAACTTAAAATTTATTTACATCAAAACTTTTTATTTTGACAGATATCGCAAAGCTGGGGGCGCCATTTTATAGACAATCAAAAACTTAAAAAATAAGGTACTCTTTATTAAAGTCGATAAACCTCACCGTTTAGGCACCAATAGACATCAAAGTTTTCATTAATTTCAATCAAATTACCTACATACATACAGGGTGTCCAGTAACTCAACCGACAAACTTACAGGGCGATTCTACAACAAAAAATAAAAAACTTCATATAAACATATGTCCTAAACGTCTTAGTTTTTGAACTACAAGGTGTTAAAAATTTAAAAAGAAAGTTTTTTTTAAATATTTAACACACCGTAGTTCAAAAACTAAGACGTTTAGGACATATGTTTATATGAAGTTTGTTCTTATTTTCTGTTATAGAATCGCCCCGTAAAGTTTGTCGGTTGAGTTACTGGACACCCTGTATGTATGTAGGTAATTTGATTATGAAAATAAGCTTAATATATTAAATGTTATAATTATTTCATTTGTAAATATCTATGAGGGAAAAGTTATGAAAAATAGTAAAATGCACCCTACGCTTTTTACTCTGAAGTGAATTATTCTGTTATTATCTTAAATTTTATTAGAATTCTAGTTTATTACTGTAATACAAACTCTTTGTAATGAAAAATTATTTTCTAATTTTTAGTTCGGTTGCATATAAAAGCGTGTTTTTAAAACTATTATTTATTTTTCATTTTTAGTTCGATATATCAATTAGTTTTCTGCGGACATGTGATATTGAAATGTTTCACAAACTATTTCGTAATCTAATCATTTCATTTAAAGCTTCACTGTTGCATAGGGTTTCAGAACGCAACTACTCCGAACAAGTTTCTGTCAGCCTTATGCTGAGAGTACGTCCGAAACGGCACGCATGCGCAGATCGCGCACTAGCTCTTTCTCTGTTACTCTCCTACAGAAAATCTATAAAGGAATTTATTTATCCTGGCGATCCTAATCAGAATAACGGGATACTGTTTGCAGATTATTGCATTGTCATGGGTCCTTGATACGTGTGCAAAGAAATCAAATCGCTGGAAGTTGGTGAAAATTAAGCTTAAAGATTCCGTTACATACATACATACATACATACATCCATACATACATACAACCCAAGCTAATAAAAGCGTGTTAAAAAGTACTATTTTACCCTGTATGCAGTCTGTGCCAGATCTATTATGCAGTAAGCATGCACATCAGTGGTGTAGCTAGGTTGGCAGAAGCCCTGGTGCAAAAAACTAAAGTAGGGCCCTAAATCCAGTACCTACATTTATTATACATTTCTCTTGGTCTTATTAGTTATGACGACCAAAGAAAAAAAGTTTATGTGGTAGAAAATGTTTTATTTTGGAGTTAACTAGATATCACAGCATTGTTTTAAACTAAGAACTAATGCTTTTGGACAAATATGCTTATTTCTGAATAAAAAAAAACTTAATATTAGATATTCTTTTTTCTTAAGCATTTTGAACTTTTTTGGCAAAAAATCAATAAATAGGGTAATTTTCTAGAAACCTGCGGCAACTCCGATTTTAACAAAATTTGGTATACGGGGGTTTTTGGGTGCTGATCACGAATCTGAAATATTTTTTGGCGGAAACGTTTCGTTCTCGAAATATTCATTATCAAAGTTCAAATTTGAACTAAGCTTATTTTCACTATATTCCCCCTTATTTTTGCACACAATTCTTGATTTAAAGCCAAAGTGTCACACAATATTTGATTTTCACCTATTAAAATCCCGTTTTTCTACGTTTTTTACATTATTTTTGAGTTAAATTTCGTGGCTGTTCTTTGATAATGCGGCAACCATACATACACATAGGGCTTCATGGCACACTGTGATTGAAATGATTTAAAGTATAGCTATGCATTTTAATGCAAAAATAATGTAAAATACTTTAAAAACGGGGTTTTAAAAGGTGAAAATCAAATATTGTGTGCCACTTTAGCTTTAAATCAAGAATTGTGTGCAAAAAGAAGGGGGAATATTGTAAAAAAAGGATTAGTTTAAATTTTAAGTCTGATGATGAATATCTCAAGAACGAAACGTTTCTGCCTAGAAAATCCTTTTAGATTCGTGATCAGCGCCCCAAAAACCCCCGTATACCGAATTTCGTTAAAATCGGAGTTGCCGCAGGTTTCTAGAAAATGACCAAAAGAACTTAATATTAGATATTCATTTTTTCTTTAGCTTTTTGCATTTTTTTGGCAAAAAAATCAATAAATAGAAATACTTACTACTTTTTAAATTTATGTAACCATTTGAAATAACCAAAGCATAGAAGTGCCAAGGACTTTTTAATTACAACCTTGCAAGAACTGGTTAATCACATAAGTTAACAAATTTTTAATTGCTTGTCTGACAGCAGAGCCAATAAATTGCACGATGTAAATCAGTCCTAATATAATAAACAATAAATAAAAACCATTAGTGCTTCAAATGCAACAATTTACAAAATAATTCTAGACGATTATAACAAATTAAAAAATAAAAACTAGCCGGAAGTTATAAAAATACATGAATCACGAAAGGTCCGTTTTGATAGCATGGCAAAATGGCAAGGTAACAACACCATAATTACTAGTTGTTATTAAATCTAACCTAAATACCTTTTAGAGGCATAAACATTGAAGTTTCAAGTCTGAAATCCACGGAACTTTGGCATCTACAGTCTATTTCGGGACTAATTTGGGTATTTTAAACATTTTAGTTTCACCCAGAACAGTTTTTATTTCTAAAATTGCACTTAGAAGAGCGTAATTCGTGGTTTTCAAAATTCCAAAACTCACCTGAAAATACGTGTCCGCCATCTTGGTCGTGGGAAATCTTCACATCACTCGCCAAAACCAGATTTTTAAGCAACTTTCTCGTTTATTTTTGCGGATTTTGGTTCACCACCATAACATAAACAGTTTAAGTAAATAAAAAATAAGTGTTTAGATAGTACAATCGCGTAATTTGTCAATTTACGAAGGTTTTCTGTACATATCACATCACGGTGCGCACTACTTCGCCGGCGCAGGTGAACTAACTGAATGAAATTTTCGATGTAAACACGTTGCCACGTTTTAATTTAGGAACATTTAAAGGTGAATATTGAAAAATGGTTTACAAGGTTTTCTGAATATCCTTACTGTTAAAACCTACATGTTAATAGATTTCGATAGATTTCTACCGAAGATCGAACGTAGATATACCAGAATTTGGTAAAAGTGCCGTTTTTAAGATTTTTTTTTAAGATAGTTTTCTTTTGAACTAAGCTTATTGTATCTATAGCCACGGCAGCTTCAAAAAAGCTTGGATTTCTCTTTCGAGCCAAAAAGTATTTTTCCCCTTCTAATTTATACACTTTATATGTGTCCCAAATCCGACCTCCCTTGGAATATTGTTCTCATATCTGGGGCATGGCGTCCCCCACAACCCTAAGCATTCTTGATTCTATTCAAAGAAGAGCTATTCGCCTCATTAATGATCCTTCACTTACAGAAAGGCTTCCCTCTCTTGCACATCGTCGGGCTGTGGGGGATTTATCGCTTTTTTATAGGTACTTCCATGGCTTCTGCTCTGAAGAATTGTCCAGTATAGTTCCTCCACTTACGGTTCCCAACAGAGAAACTCGTGGTTCCGCGCGTATGCATCCCTATACGGTCCAACTGGACAGGCCCCGAACTTCCCACTTTGTTCGTTCTTTTATCCCTAGAGTTTCTAGGTTGTGGAACCTGCTGCCCGCGGAGGTCTTTCCTTCCCCCCAAATCTTCAAGTATTTAAGTCCCGTGTCAACAAACTCCCTCTTACCTCGCTTAAGACACCCACGGTACGTTAGTATTTAGGCTTTTAGCCTTCGTGGTTTGTCCAAAGATAAAAAAAAAAAAAAAAAAACTATATTCCCCTTTCTTTTTGCACACAATTCTTGATTTAAAGCTAAAGTGTTACAATATATTTGATTTTCACCTTTTAAAACCCGTTTTTCTACGTTTTTAACATTATTTTTGCATTAAATTGCGTGGCTTTCCTTTGATAATGCGGCAACCATACATACACATAGGGCTTCATGGCACACTGGGATTGAAATGATTCAAAGTATAGCTATGCAATTTAATGCAAAAATAATGTAAAATACGTAAAAAAACGGGGTTTTAAAAGGTGAAAATAAAATATTGTGTGCCACTTTAGCTTTAAATCAAGAATTGTGTGCAAAAAGAAGGGGGAATATTGTAAAAATAGGATTAGTTTAAATTTCAAGTCTGATGATGAATATCTCAAGAACGAAACGTTTCCGCCAAAAAATTCTTTCAGATTCGTAATCATCGCCCCAAAAACCCCCGTATACCAAATTTCGTCAAAATCGGAGTTGCCGCAGATTTGTAGAAAATTACCAGATTAAAAAAATGATACTTGCTATGATTTTAGACCTTTTTCCTATTAAAATACCAGTGGCGCTGATCCAAAATATCCCGTTTTTAATTATATAAACTTATAAAACTTGCGGGACTGGGGAGTGAATAGGGGTGCTGGGCGGGGTAAAATAATTAAAATAAGTTAATATTCGTCTAAATCACATCCAAAATTAGGTAAAAATCTTTTTTCTGAATATTTCTGTAAAAAATGAAGAAATTTAGAAAAAAAAGAAATTTAAGTTTTATAACCTCAAAAATTTTGCAAAAAAGTTTAAGAAATGTAATTTCTTCTGGCAATTGCCTTGCAGCAACGCCATAAAGAAAGCAGTATCCAAATGTAATTTCTATTCTATTCTATTTTTTTTTCTTGGTTTTGGTCCCTTCAGGTCCAATCCACCACTCTTCCCCTTCCGGACTATGCTTTCCAGGGCTTCATCGGCGAAAAATCTGGATAATCGAGATCGTAGCTCCCAGAAGTTCCAAAAAGAAAACAAAAACAATTCTACAATCGATAATCGATGCAATGCATCGGCTGTCAAACCAAGACCTGCTACTGGTGTTACGTATAACCTTCACTTTCACTACTGGCAGTTCCCATGGCACGCCCATCTGACCGCCATTTGAGAAATACCTCGTGTTTACCACCAAACAGGATACCATCAACTTATAGGAATCTTCGCTCACAGCGCTTAAGATCCAGAAGCAAGATGACGTCAATTTAGCCTAAATCTTTCCTTGATCCCCGAAGGTAAAAACGTCCGTACGGCACCTCCAACCGCCATCCACCCCGGGAAGAACTTTCTAGTCCTCTACGCACGTCCGCACTGTCCGGAAGTCAAACAAAGAGTCAGAAATGTCATTGATGCAAGTAAAATATGAAGAGCATTTGGCAACATCGAAAATATGTCAAAGGGATATTTTTTCCTTAATTAAGACAATTAAAAAAAGATGTTGCTAGCCAGAACTAACCTGGGCCCGTATTCTCCATTTATTTGTAAACTTTCCGCCACACGATGGGAACGTTCAAGATCATTGGACTAGTCTAATAATCTTGGGGAACGTTCACATCATTTGATCGTTTCTCTCTTAAATTTCGAAGTCTTGGATAGACCAAGGTTAGTTTATATTCATAAGGTTGCGACATATCCTCAACTTTTAGGCGGTTCGAGGTCGGGGACGCGAGGGAAGGACACTCCACGGAGAAAAGTTGGCAAGACTGGGTAAAATCAAAGCTGATGATCAATCCAGTGGCGTCTAGAATTTGCGCATTTCATTTTGCATTGTTTTGGAAGTAAATATTTGTTGAAAGTTGTAATTCCAAATGTTTTTTATTTAAAGTAAAAGAATTAACAACTTAATAATAATTAAAAATTGCTGTGTAAACGGTTATTCTACTAATACAATAAACTGTATATCTCCGGTACTAAACAACATGGCCGAAAAATGGGAGATGTGACGTCATAACACGTCGAAGCAATATGGCCGAATGTCGCGACCCTATATAGACCGACTTTGGAATAGGCCTTTTCATCACACAACGAGCGCAAGCGCATTTTTAACTTCTCGATAGGTGACGACACAAGCGGGTACCTAGAAAGTATCACAAATCGTCCTGACACAGTGCGCAAGCGCGCGTGCGTTCAGACTTCAATTTTAAAGTCATATTCGCGTTGTACTGTTTTTTCCGTATTCAAAATTTAGAATAGACCCGTATTTTTCTATTTATAAAAAAATATTTAGTAATTTTTTAATATCTAGTTTTATTGAATGTGTGTAATAGTATAAATAAAATAACTATACGTTTTTATAGTTTTTAATAAAAACAAATTTATTTGTTGTTTAACAGTGTTAAAGTAATATTCATTGAT